>JAPDNY010001902.1:0-11890 GCA_029375565.1 Gekko gecko | reverse complement strand
CTGTCATAAGAACATAAGAACATAAGAGAAGCCAATGTTGAATCAGGCCAATGGCCCATCTAGTCCAACACTCTGTCACACAGCGGCCAAAATATACCAGGTGCCATCAGGAGGTCCAGCAGTGGGGCCAAGGCACCAGAAGCCCTCCCACTGCTGCCCCTTCCAGCACCAAGAATAGAGTGCATCACCTGCCCCAGACTGAGAGTTCTCATTCTATACCCTGTGGCTAATAGCCACTGGTGGACTTCTGCTCCATATGTTTATCTAATTTCCTCTTGAAACTGTCCATGCTTGCAGCTGCCACGACCTCCTGTGGCAGTGAATTCCATATGTTAATCACTCTTTGGGTGAAGAAGTATTTCCTTTTATCTGTTCTAACCCGACTGCTCAGCAATTTCATAGAGTGCCCACGAGTTCTTGTATTGTGAGAAAGGGAGAAAAGTACTTCTTTCTCAACCTGCTCAATCCCATTCATAATCTTATAAACCTCGATCATGTCACCCCTCAGCCGTCGTTTCTCCAAGCTAAAGAGCCCCAAGCATTTTAACCTTTCTTCATAGGGAAGGTGTTCCAACCCTTTTATCATTCTAGTTGCCCTTCTCTGCACTTTTTCCAGTGCTATAATATCCTTTTTGAGATGTGGTGACCAGAACTGTACACAGTATTCCAAATGAGGTCGCACCAATGATTTATACAGGGGCATGATGATACTGGCTGATTTGTTATCAATTCCCTTCCTAATAATCCCCAGCATAGCGTTGGCCTTCTTTATTGCAGCTACACATTGTGTAGACATTTTCAGCGAGTTATCCACGACGACTCCAAGATCTCTCTCTTAGTCAGTCTCTGCCAGATCAGACCCCATCAACGTGTATTTATATTTAGGATTTTTGGCTCCAATGTGCATCACTTTGCACTTGGCCACATTGAACCCCATTTGCCACGTTGACGCCCACTCACCCATCCTCAACAGATCCCTTTGGAGTGCCTCACAATCCTCCCTGGTTTTCACCACCCTGAACAACTTCGTGTCATCTGCAAATTTAGCCACATCACTGCTTACTCCCAATTCCAAATCGTTAATAAACAAGTTAAAAAGCATCGGACCGAGTACTGATCCCTGTGGTACCCCACTGCTTACCACCCTCCACTGAGAAAGTTTCCCATTTATACTCACTCTCTGTTTCCTATTTATAAGCCAGTTTTTGATCCACAAGAGGACTTGTCCTTTTATCCCATGATTATTGAGCTTACTTAGGAGCCTTTGATGAGTAACTCTGTCTCTGCTGATGAGGCTACCACTGTGTTAATGAATTGCTTACAGCCCTGTTAGAGAGCTGGTAAGTTGTTACATCCCAGAGTCCAGGCAGAAATTGAGGATCTCTGCTCCTGTCTTTGGTGGGGACCTTTGTGTAAGACATCCTGGTGGCGGTGATTACTGGTAAGCCTGGAGTGTGTACAGACATTCTCCTGGGGGTTGTTTAATTGTTCCTGAATGCTTGGATTTTTTTAACTCTCATCCCTGGACTGGGGTGAGAGAAGAAAACCTTGACAGGGACTATAGTCCATCTATCTAAAAAAAGAAAGGCAAAGTTGGTATGCTGGTCTCTGGCTCCATAGGCCCTTAATGATTAGCACCCATTGTTCCCTCTAAGCTGAGAGTGTGAGCTAGCTCAGAGTTTTTTAGCCTCCAGCTCACACATTTTTGTCTTAGCTCAGGAAGGATGGCTCCAGGGCAAACTAATTTATGCAGTATCCAAATTGCTCACTCACAACTTTAATGCCAGTGGCTCACAAAGTAGAATTTTTGCTCACAAGACTCCACAGCTCAGAGGGATCATTGTTAGCACCATAACCTTAAATCTGACTCAGTACTCAACCGGCAATGAATGCAGCTGGCACACTTGTTGAATGTGTGCCTACACAGACGACCTAGTCAGCAGGCATGCTGCTGCATTTTGTACCAGCTGAAGTTTCCGGATCAGATTTAAGGATACACATGTGAAGAGCAAGTTGCAGTAGTCAAGCCTGAAAGTGACCATTGTGTGGATCACTGTTGCCAAGTCGTGGGAGGAGAGATAGAGAACCAGTTGTCTGACCAGCTGAAGAGGGTAAAAGGCTGCCCTGGCAACATTAGTGACCTGGGCCTGCATAGAAAGGGAGGCATCCAGGGTCACTCCTAAACTCCTCACTGTTGGTGCTGGCATCAATGGCGCCCTACCAAGACTGGGAGTTGGATTCCCAAACCCATCCCCCCATGGCTCAGGTACAGGACCTCCGTCTTAGCTGGATTAAGTTTCAGAAGATCATAATTCACAATGTCGAATGCTGCTGTTAGATTGAGTAGCACCAGCAGCGCTGACCTGCCTCAATCCAGGTGTCTCTGGAGGTCACTTCTGAGGGCAACCCTAACCCTGACAGATGCCGGGCTGAAATGGATCCAAAATAATTTAAAGAACTGAAAGCATACAGGAAAATGGCTGGGATTGTACATCACAAGGAACAATGTAGTATATCCATAATGAGGCCTGGACTACTGAACAGTAAGCAAATAGGAAGTGCTGTGGGGGACCAGCAGAAGCAGGTATTTGCAACCACTCTTGTGAGTTGCAGTATTGAACAAACATGTCAAAGAATGTTTCTGCCAAAGGAAGTGCCTGTTTCTAAAATCTCTATTTTTAATTGCTTACTGTGTGTTTTTTCTTCTTTCCACTACTAGGCAGCAATAGGTGTTAAAAATTAACTGCTATGGTAATTCCATATTATCTGTTAAAAATGTAACATTCGGAACCATTTCATGAATCCAGTGAATATAATGGCAAAGCAAATGTAGTTCACTATTGAACAATGTGTTCCAGCAGGTAGAACAGCTAGGCCACTGACTTAGTTCAAGTCACCTTTTTGGAATTGAGTTTGGTCACACATTTGGAAATGAGGAGTTCAGAGTAGAAGAACTACGTACCCAAGATCTTTCACCTAACTGTTCATTTTTGGCACCGAGGTGACTTATTTTTCTATGTGGAAGTGAAAATGAATGAAAGCAGTGTCTTGTTCTAACAAGATTTTTGTTTTTATCACATAAATTTGCAATAGAGAGATGTGACAGGGAATTCTGCTTAAGCCCTACGAAAGAAGAGCTAAATTTATCTGACAAATTCCACTACTGTGCAGGCTGGTGGTTACAGTATTGTTAGCCAGGAAATACCATTGTTGAAGTTTACTGCTGAGAGATCAGAGGAACAACAGCACAAGGTTAAATCCATATGCTTTTTGAGCTCGACTGCTTGAGAAGTTCAACGTTTAGGGCTGCCCTGAGAAAAAGATGTGTTTTCTGATCGTATGTTAGTAGCTCTGACATACCCAATGGAGGGCCGAGGACAGACTGGCAATTTGCCGCGGGATGGGACCCGGGCTGACAACGACTCAATATCGGATTAAATGGAATGTTCACACAGGCACATCTGCCTGGCGTCCCCCACCCGTAGCCTACCGGTGCTCTCACGCTTCACTGCCGGATTAAAAAAACACCTGATAAAAGCCGGCGCAAATCTTGAAAGCTTGCGTTCGTTGCGCATTTCTCCGCTTCCGGGGAGTCTGAACGCGCAGCCGAAAAGCCGGGAGCAACCCGCGTTGGGCATGAGGCAGCAGCGGTGTGATTGGCCGCGCTCCGCTCCACTGCCCAATGCGGTGCCGCCGTTGCAGGGCAAAAAAAAAACACCGGCAAAATGCGCTTATGCGCATGAGCGCTCATGCGCACATACACCCACAGCCGAATTAATGGGCAAACGGCAAATATAGCACGCCTCTGGTGCAGCAGTCTGAACGCTCCCGCGCGCCTCCGTCCCGTATCTTCTGGCAGAGGCCCCCGCTGTGTGGACGGGAAAACCCGGTATCATTTATTCCGGGTTTTTTTTGCAGCGACTGGCTACCGGGGCAAATTGCCAGTCTGTCCTCGGCCGAGGTTTTAGCAGTTACCTCAGAAAAATAGCTGCAAATTCAACCTGCGAAAAGGTTTATTCTTGCATAGTGGTACAGTCCGTCTCCCAGCCATTGCTGCTCTTTCAGTCTCTCAGAGCCAGTCTGGCGTAGTTGTCAGAGTGTCAGAGCAGGTTCTAGGACACCCAGGTCTGAATCCTCACTCTACTACAGAAGTTTGCTTGGGTGGCTTTGGGGTAGTTACACACACCTAGCCTAATTTACGTCACAGGGTTGTTGTGAGGATAAAATGGAGGAGAGGACAATGATGTAAGCCATTTTGGATCCCCATTGGGAAGAAAGGCAGGGTGTAAGGAAAGCAAGCAAGCAAGCAAATAAATAAATAAATAGAATATAAGAGGTCTATATCCTTGAATGCTGATATTTTACACACCATTTCTTTTAAAAAGCTGTTTTTAAATCAGAGCTAGATGCTATTTTAAACAAAGTATCCCTCTGTATCTAAATCTAATTTTGGAGTACAGCTACTTAAACAAGTAGAAAAGTTATGGGTATCTTTTGTACTAATCAAATGATCTAGCTTTTAATCCCATTACAATCAATGGGAGTTTTAAACCCCCAGCTTTTGGGGGCTTAGTCCTGAACCCCTGGCTAATTACCCTAATATGTAATGTAAAGGTGGTAAAATCTGAGAAAATATGTATAGTTTTAAAAGTGTAATTTAGATATATTTAAAATCAAATCCACCCTGTGGCATTAGGAATTCATCCATTTAAGTACTACATTCCTGATCCAAAACATGTTGGAGATTTGCCTTGAAGATACTTAATGTGCCTTTGTACATAATGTCTAGATTTTCCTTCTCATCTTCCCAAAGCTCAGAGGCCTTCTTATCTTCTTCCCTTTCATCTTTTCAGATCTTGTTCAAATTATTCTGTGGAACATGTTACCCCCTAGTAAACTAATGACAGTGTACTTTGGTTTGTGATATTATTTCTATGAATGTAGAGAACTTCTCCCTGTCTCTGAAATAACAGATGCTTTTTTTGCAGACCATGGCCACATATTTTTATATGGTAGAAGTAAAAACCAAAAGAAATGCAACAGGTAAAAGGCATCAGCATGTCTTCATTCATTGGTACTCATTAGTTGTCTGTATGTACGGTTTATTGTGCTTTCATAAAACCACCATAGAATCATACTATATCTGAATAAGGTTTTTGGTTACTTGGGTTTCAGTTTGGTGTAGGGGTTAAGAGCATGGACTCTAATCTGGAAAAATGAGTTTTGATTCCCCACTCCTCCACATGCAGCTGCTGGTGTGACCTTGGGTCAGTCACAAATTCTTTCAGAGCTGTTCTTTCAAGAGCAGTTCTCAAAGAGCTCTCTCAGCCCCATCTACCACAAAGGGTGTCTGTTGTGGGGAGGCGAAGGGAAAGGAGACTAAGCTACTCTGAGACTTCAAGTAAAGGGCACAGTATAAATCCTCCTCCTCTTCCTCCTCCTCTTCTTCTAACAGGGATGGGATTGAATGAAAACACAACCCTGAACAAGGCCTCTGCACCCTGGCACAGCCTGGCCATTCCCCCACTAAGGCGGAAGGAAACGATGGCAGAAGAAAGAGCCAACCAGTCCCACATTTTGCATGGCTTGGCTGGGTGTTTTCCATTGCTCTGCCAGGCCCAATTGCATCCATCTGCACACTGTGCACAGCACAAACACACAAAAAACTTGCCTGGGCCAAAAGCCACCTTCCCTGGGCTGCACGTGGCCTGGAATAGGAGCTCTGTTCACCAGCCCACATATGGACTGGACATGTAGCTTTCCTTGGCCAGGCACCACCTTTCCCTTGTCCATTTATGGTCTTTCTACCCTGGGCTGATCCAGCCCAAGTTTGCGGGGGGGGTAGCTGACCATCAGACCACTAGGAAATTCCCCAGTGGTTATAATGTCAAGTTGGCTCCTGGTTTCAAATATGGTTCCTATTTGACCTTCCACTATTCATCTGACAATTTGGGTTTATCGTTTTTGTATCCTTTTTAGATGTGTGGGAGTAGAAATTCTGGCCCTTCATCCTCCCCGGTGTGTGTGTGTGTTTTTTTTTTTTAAATAACACAGCTGCTAGCAATTTTTAGCAAAATGAAATTGGAAAGAAAAGGTGAGGAGTGTTGCAGAAAATTCTGATATTCATATTTTCTGTAACGCTAGTCCATTTTACTGTTGCATGTTTCCTGTGAAAGGACCCTTTTTGAAATGATTTCCCTGAAAGGATTCTTCTTAAAATGGGTTTTTGGAATGGTATAGGTCTGGGAACAAACATGAGAAACCATTCTGCTTTAAAAGAATATCCATTCTTAGGAATATTATTATGTAGTATACTAATTTCTCGACACATTTCTCTGTGTTTGAATGGGAGTATTCTGAAGACAACAATCTTGATAGTGATTCCTTCTACAAATGGTTTGTAGTCTAGTGGTGCTTCTGGATCCAGCATTATTCCTGAATGCTTCAGGAGGCAACTGTGACCTAGGCTGGGATCAGGGCTTTTTGTGCTTGCTCCAATACTACGGAATCTCAGGAAGGCCCATTCAGAAGGAAGTCAAAACACTTCAATCTGTTAAGCTTTTATGTGCTGCATTTATTATATTTCTTCTACAGGCATCTGTTTTACATGGTTTTTAAGGGGGCTCTTGTACATTTTTTTCCTTACTGTTCTTGTATTTTGTCAACTAAATGATGTCAATAATCCATATATCAAATACTAAAAACATTTTTGTGCCTCTCCTAACTCCAGAGCTGTTGCTAAGGGAACAGTAAGGTGCTAAGATGAAACACTGTTATATAAATAATAGCAAATAGCCTGATATTTACATTTATTCTATAATCCAAATAACAAGATAATAGCACACAATGTCAGCAGCTAGAATTTTATCTTGATTTGAGAGTGCCGAATTTACCGATGAGACTTTTACATCGATGACAAAAATGTGTTTCCCTGGCATCTCCAGACTCTCTCTCTCTCCCTCACTCTCATATATCTTAAAATTTCTGGAACAACATCTTCTCTGCACCGTGCACTCCTGTATCTGCTACCGTTGGGCACCCATCAGTTGCATGTGACATATCTGACTGTCATGGTTTCAGCTCATATTGAGACTTGCTCTACCTCATTATGGCTGAGATGACAGCTAAGGGAGAGCGCGGTGGCACCAGCAAGCATTGCTTTGTATACTTCTTCTGCATGGGAGTAGAAGTTTGAATGCAGCCTTGGACTGTAAATAGTGCATTGAGATGGTGCTTCCAGATACAAAGGCTAAAAGGGAGATACAAAACTTTGACGGACTTTGATCAGTGACAAGTGTTGTGATTAGAGTCTGCCATTTCTCCTTCCCCAAAGGCTAAAAGTGTCATGATACCAATACTACACAGCACCACCTAGTCTATTCTAATCAGTAAGACATTCTACAGAGGAGACAGGAAAGAGGCACCCGAAACATCCCCTCCCCCCTTTAACATCCAGTTTAATGAAGAGCTCTGGAGGACCCACAAGCTTGCACACTGTTTTATGTTATGGCAGTATGGTGTGGTTTTGGCTTTTGAATGTGTCTTTGGGACTGCAATTACAAACTGTGTTCAAGACGGGGTTTTGTTTTCTTACTTGCCCCAAATAGTGAATTCATTCTATGAACTCTATTCCTAAATGATATTGCTGTGTGCTTTTCTGTTTATTTTTCTGGTGGTAAATATTTTCCAAGGTAAAAAGGAAGGAACTGATAGGAATATTATAAATACTAAACATACATGGTAAGCACTACTATAATAATTACTTCTCAAGGGCTTGGCATTTGGACAATCACATTATTGCTAACAATTGCTAACATTTCAAATCACATTGTTGCCATTTCAAATTCATGCGTCCATGTATTGATTTACTAGCCTTAGGGAAGGAGACCAACTGAATAATCCTAAACAGAGTTATATCCTTCTAACACCACTGAAGTAAATGGACGTAGAAGGGTGTAACTCTTTATAGCATTGGGCTGTAAAGGTCTTTCTTTGAATTATGTTCTTGTTGCATTTTGAACAAAGCTAGATAGTGTTACTTGTACACTGGTAAAAAGAACAGTATCTTCTGTACTTCTAGTTTGGTGATAAATCATTGAATTAAGGGTAGAAGGAGTTGCTGTAGAGAGAAACTCCTCTGGTAGGAAAAGTGCTTGTTACTTCCTTTGCCAAAACATTATTGACAGACATTTTTATCAATAAATGAAACACTGATTCTGATGATTGACATGTCTCTTTCTCCCCTTGCCTCAAGGGGGCTCTCCACAACATGTGTGTTCATTCAGTTTGATACTTATTCCTGGTTGGTTGGTTTTAGTTAATCAAATATGCTAAATTGGATTACATGGATAATTGCATTCTCATATTGCCTTCTGGAGACTAGTTTTATTTAGAAAGTTCTGACCATGATGCCACTAGTTGATTAATGCCATCAGTTGTGTAGACACAAAAACAACTCATACGTTGCAATGTAATAATGCAAGACTTGCCCATGGTGATCCTGGCATACACTAGCCCAGTAAGTGAGTAAATTTTGAGCATGTGCACCACCAACAACTCAGCCAACTGCCATGACGAATGCTCAGCACTTCTGAGATTCAGAATTATTTGAAATACTGCCCATATACGGTGCTCAGCTTGAGAGAAAACAGACATTATGAACAAGGTAAATTCAATTTTGGAAAGCCATTTGCAAAAAACCCTTTGCAACTTTATGTGATGGTGAAGCTGGGATAGATAGGGTAAGAGAATGAGGGCCAGGAGATGAAAAAAATACAGAGAAAACACAGGGACCCATATGCTGGCTTGAATTTGTATACTAGGTTTACCATCTCTGAAAACAAAATGCACACCACATCTCTCAGTATAATCCTGTGTGTCAGTTATGCTTCTCCTAGTGGTCCTTTCTCCTACGATGGTCTGCTTTGCAGCAGTTAGGTAATGGGTTCTTAATGGTACCACCATTCCAGGGCGGGTGTGGAAGATGCATGGTATGTAAGAGGGTTTTATTCCAGAGAGCATTTGATGGAAGGTCAACTGTTCTAGCAGATTGGCTGCATTTTTAACTGTGTATATTGGCTTTGAACTGTGTGTACCTTAATTTATTTGATATTTAATTGTGGATTGTTTTTAACTTCTAGGATGCTTATGATGTTTTTGTGTCCCTGCGGTTTTTGCTGCTCATATTTATCCTCTACCTAATCTGAGTAGCAGAGTATAAATATTTTTAATAAATAAATACTAAATACGTAGCATCACTCTCAGATGACTCTCTGTAGCTTACCCACCAGCGTGTGAGTTTGATGTCATATAGTTCATATAGTGTGCTTGATAGAATCACTGATGGTCAAGGGACATTTAGTAAGATATATTGTGGGGAAGAAAGTTTTGCTTTTAAAATGAACTTTTCTCCAGAACTTTATCCCCTACTATTTCACATCTGAAAATCCTTCCCTTCTCTATGGAATGGCAACAAGAAAGGAGGATTTTTCAGCATTGCATTTTATTCCCTTTACATATATTTATTATTCCAAAGTGTCACGACTTCCTGCTATTTCTGTTTGCACTTTTATTCTACTACGTCTCTGATTTCTTTTGCTTCTCCAGTGTTGAACAGAGATGGCTGATAAACACCAAACATTTTTAGTCATTATTGCATGGTGATAAGCCTACAATTGTCGTTATTAGGCTTTTCATGTGGGCAGATGAAAATCCTGTGCATGATTCATAGCTTAAAATATCACCCTACAGATGAGTCCCTCCCAAGCAGCGTGCTCAATGAAAGGTTAAAGAAATTAGCTAAATTTATTTCCCCCAAACAAGCACACTTTATAAAGGTGGCTAAAGCTGAACAGTAGATTAATAGGGTCAAAAATGGGGATGCAAACATCGATCTGTAAAATTCAGACCTGATAGTATTGCAAGCAGAGAACATTCTGTGGATTTTGTAGCAGTCTAGATGGTGTACATATATGAGGGAGTACACATACTACACAGGAAGGCAACCCTTTCCCCTTTGCCCAGGACAGTTAACTAGTCTAATTTAACAATATAGCAAACAGTCTTGAAACATGAGCAAAACCCTCCTCAATTAATCTTTTTGAGAGAATCGTTACAGAGATTCAGCACTTTGCTGTACATAATTTCCCCCCCTAACTGTGCTTCAGAGGGAGGTATGCAGGGAGGAACAAGGTTTTATATGAAGGAGCTGCCTTCCTAAGTCCAGAATGGAAGCCCTGGAACAGAAGACAGACAATTAAACTTTCAATGTAAAGTAGGTTGTCAGCACTGCTGTGCAGAGCTAGTTTACACTGGAGTAACTCTGCATAGGATTGCACTGTGATACAAACCCAACACAGGATATTTGCTCCCTTAAGAACACAGTGGTTAAAGCAGTAGAAAGTAAATCCTTTTGAATGCTAGCCACTGACAGTATAATCATATTGACAGTATGCTGTAAGGTATCTTCTTTTATCACAGTCTAATGCATCATACGATTCTACATTTAATATCTCTTCTCAAATAATAAAATAGGGGGTCCAGTTGCATTTGGCTAGCAACATGAGATTATTCTAGGGATAGGGAACAAAGTTGCATGACATCACTTCCAGTTTACACTTGGAACTGTCTTCACAATGCTCTAGGAATGGACTCACCTCTATGGTTATTTCCATAAAGATGGTTGAAAACCTTGAGTGCTGTGATTAGGGATGGGCATGGACCATGAACCCTCACAAACTTTTAGCATCCAAATGAACTGGTTCAGTTCATGAGGTTTGTGACCCAGTAGAATGTATCTTGTACAGGCTGGAGACACCAACTTCACAGGCGAGCTCTTCTACCTGCCCTTCAAGTTTGATAAGAATTGGATTTACAGGGTCTGAGTCAGGGGTCTTTTTTTGGGGGAGCGCACCTGAGCGCAGCTCGGGAAGCTCAGGAGCCAAGCCCCTCCCCCAGCCGGCGTCCCGAAGAGTCTCTCAGGCAGCCGAATGTCAATTTCAGCTCCATTATATCCTATGGGCCATTGAAGTCAATGGTGAAAACATAGGGTATATTCTGGGGGCTGGAGGGGAGGGTTTGAGGGAGAGGCTCCAAACTCACAGGATAGCTGATGGAGCCTCTCCCCAAGATACCCACCAAGTTTCAAGAACATTGGATCAGGGGGTCCAATTCTATGGGCCCCTAAACAGGTTGCCCCTATTCCCTCCATTGTTCTCTATGGTGGGAAAAATTAACTTTTCCCCACCATAGAGAACAATGGAGGAATAGGGGCAACCTGTTTGGAGGCCCATAGGATGGACCCCTGGTCCAATGTTCTTGAAGCTTGGTGGGCTATCTTGGGAAGAGGCTACAACAGCTATTCTGTGAGTTTGGAGCCTCTCCCTCAAACCCCTCCCTCCAGCCCCAGAATCTACCCTATGTTTTCACCATTGACTTCAATGGCCCATAGGATATAATGGGGCTGAGTGCCCGCCAAATTTCTTTCATTTCTTCCTTTCCTTCTTTCTTTTTCCTCTTTCTCTCATTCTTCTCTTCTCTCTTTCTTTTCCCACCTTCTTCTCTTTTCCCCTCCTTTCCCTGTTTCCCTCCTTCTTCCCTCTTTTTCTTTCCCTCCCCTTTCCTTCTCTTTCTTTCCCTCTTTCTTTCACTCTTTCCTTCTCTCTACTCTCTCTCTTTCCTTCCCTCTTTCCTCCTTCTGTGGCCCAACTCTCATGAGAAGGAGTTTAAACTTTAAACCCCTTCTCTCTTAGCTCCCCCACCCAGGCCAGCTGGGGAATGGAAAGGGAGGCTTTTGAAGATGCCCGCCCCCTTTGGCTTCCCCTTCTTACATCACTTCTGGTGATGTCAGGGGGCGTGGCATATGCTAATAGCCTAATAGCTCATTAGCATA
>JAPDNY010001901.1:0-11894 GCA_029375565.1 Gekko gecko | reverse complement strand
GGGGGACCCCAAGTGGCTGACATCAGTCTCCTTCACTGCCACAGGAGGTGGTGGCAGCTACAAGCATGGACAGTTTCAAGAGGGAATTAGATAAACATATGGAGCAGAAGTCCATCAGTGGCTATTAGCCACAGGGTATAGATGGGAACTCTCCGTCTGGGGCAGGTGATGCACTCTATTCTTGGTGCTGGAGGGGGCAGCAGTGGGAGGGCTTCTGGTGCCCTGGCCCCACTGCTGGACCTCCTGATGGCACCTGGTATATTTTGGCCGCTGTGTGACAGAGTGTTGGACTGGATGGGCCATTGGCCTGATTCAACATTGGCTTCTCTTATGTTCTCTTATGTTCCTTGACTTCATGTAATTCTCACAATAACAACAACCCTGTGAGGTAGGCTAGGCTGAGAGTGTGCGACTGGCCCACAGTCACCCGGTTTCTTTCCATGGCTGAGCGGGGATTTGAACCTGGGTCTTCCAGATCCCAGTCTGACTCCCTAATCATGACACCCCCTAGTTCCACAATGCCGGCTAGGGTAAACGGGCACTGACGGTGAAGCGTGCTGGGTGACCCTGGGCCAGTCGTATACTCTAAACCAGAGGTGTCGAACTGATTTGTTACAAGGGCTGGATCTGACATAAATGTCACTTTCTCAGGCTGGGCCACGTGTGTCATAAAATGTAAGACCAGGTACTGGAGATAGAAACCGTGTAAAGGACAGCAGCTGATGAGCTCCGACTTGGTGTATCCTCACCGCCAGGCCCCGTGGGCTGGGAGAGGGGTGCAGAGGGAAGTCTCCCTATGGGTGGACTGGAGACCCAGCAAAAAACTAAGCCTAGAAAGCTGTGGTTGCCTAGCAACAGCTACCCAGGGCTGCTGTTTCTTAAAGCTATAGGTGCTTCTTTTATCATTTAACCCACTCCCCCGTGTATTTTTTTAGATTTCAGATTTTTCCTGCAGGCCTGGGGCATTTTTCAGGTTTTTAGAAAGATTCGTCTTGCCTGTTCACAACTCTAATCACTGGATTTAAGTATCAGATTTAGCTGACTTGGCTATTACTGTATAGATGTTTTTAAGAACATAAGAACATAAGAGAAGCCAATGTTGAATCAGGCCAATGGCCTATCTAGTCCAACACTCTGTCACACAGCGGCCAAAATATACCAGGTGCCATCAGGAGGTCCAGCAGTGGGGCCAGGGCACCAGAAGCCCTCCCACTGCTGCCCCCTCCAGCACCAAGAATAGAGTGCATCACCTGCCCCAGACTGAAAGTTCTCATTCTATACCCTGTGGCTAATAGCCACTGGTGGACTTCTGCTCCATATGTTTATCTAATTTCCTCTTGAAACTGTCCATGCTTGCAGCTGCCACGACCTCCTGTGGCAGTGAATTCCATATGTTAATCACTCTTTGGGTGAAGAAGTATTTCCTTTTATCTGTTCTAACCCGACTGCTCAGCAATTTCATAGAGTGCCCACGAGTTCTTGTATTGTGAGAAAGGGAGAAAAGTACTTCTTTCTCAACCTGCTCAATCCCATTCATAATCTTATAAACCTCGATCATGTCACCCCTCAGCCGTCGTTTCTCCAAGCTAAAGAGCCCCAAGCATTTTAACCTTTCTTCATAGGGAAGGTGTTCCAACCCTTTTATCATTCTAGTTGCCCTTCTCTGCACTTTTTCCAATGCTATAATATCCTTTTTGAGATGTGGTGACCAGAACTGTACACAGTATTCCAAATGAGGTCGCACCAATGATTTATACAGGGGCATGATGATACTGGCTGATTTGTTATCAATTCCCTTCCTAATAATCCCCAGCATAGCGTTGGCCTTCTTTATTGCAGCCACACATTGTGTAGACATTTTCAGCGAGTTATCCACTACGACTCCAAGATCTCTCTCTTGGTCAGTCTCTGCCAGATCAGACCCCATCAACGTGTATTTATATTTAGGATTTTTGGCTCCAATGTGCATCACTTTGCACTTGGCCACATTGAACCCCATTTGCCACGTTGACGCCCACTCACCCATCCTCAACAGATCCCTTTGGAGTGCCTCACAATCCTCCCTGGTTTTCACCACCCTGAACAACTTCGTGTCATCTGCAAATTTAGCCACATCACTGCTTACTCCCAATTCCAAATCGTTAATAAACAAGTTAAAAAGCATGGGACCGAGTACTGATCCCTGTGGTACCCCACTGCTTACCACCCTCCACTGAGAAAGTTTCCCATTTATACTCACTCTCTGTTTCCTATTTATAAGCCAGTTTTTGATCCACAAGAGGACTTGTCCTTTTATCCCATGACTATTGAGCTTACTTAGGAGCCTTTGATGAGGAACTGTATCAAAAGCTTTCCGGAAGTCAAGGTAAATAATATCGATTGGGTCCCCCTTGTCCACATGTTTGTTCACTCCTCAAAAAACACTAACAGGTTAGTGAGACAAGATCTTCCCTTACAGAACCCATGCTGAGTCTGCCTCAATAGTTTTTGTTCATCAATGTGCCTACTAATTCTTTCCTTAATAACAGTTTCCACCAACTTACCCGGTATCGATGTCAGACTGACTGGCCTGTAATTTCCTGGATCTCCCCTGGAGCCCTTTTTAAAGATGGGAGTGACATTAGCTACCTTCCAGTCATCAGGAATGGAGGCAGATTTTAAAGAAAGATTACATATTTTTGTCAGGAGATCCACAAGTTCACATTTGAGTTCTTTCAGAACTCTCGGATGAATGCCATCTGGGCCTGGTGATTTATTAGTTTTTAAATTGTCCATCAGTCGGAGGACTTCCTCTCTTGTCACCGCAATCTGATTCAGGTCTTTCAAACCCCCTCCCGAAATCAGTGCTTCTGGAGTGGGCAAACACTTCTCCTCTTCCACAGTGAAGACAGAGGCAAAAAATGCATTCAGCTTCTCAGCCATTTCCCTATCATCCTTCACTACTCCTTTTACCCCTTGGTCATCCAAGGGCCCCACTGCCTCCCTGGCTGGCTTCCTACTTCTAATGTATTTGAAGAAAGTTTTTCATTGGTGGGCAGACGCTCCCACTCTGCTTGACCGCTGCAGAGGTTGTTCTGCTATGCTGAAGCCACAATCCGAGTGGCTTCACCCATTCCCCCCCGCCCCCGAAGCAGTCTCCTGTTCCCTCCCTTGCACTAGATGCTTGCCAGCCACATAAGACTCGAGCCCTGGATGTGCCGTTTCTGGCCCCCATTGACACCCCTGTTTCTAAACTTAGCCTACCTTGCAGGGGTGTTGTGAGGATAAAATGGAGAGGAGGACATTGTCAGCCACTCTGGGGTCCCTGCTGGGGAAAGGGCGGGGTATAAATGTAGTGAATAAACCTCGGTATCTGCCGTGGCTCTTTCTGTTTGCACTACGCGGGTTGGCTGTTGTTACGTAAGGGCTATTATTTTGAGTTTGCCTTGCGAACCGGGAAGTTGTTTCTAATATTTGCGGTGGCTTGGCCCTGGAAACCACACTGCGGATCAAGATCGGGAAGTGAAAACGGCACGGCACTGTCAAAGGCAGGGTCTCGGAGAGGTCGGCTTGGGCCAGGGTGGCGAGGGCGCCACGCTGGCAGCTGAGATCAGAAAAAGAAAATCTGTTCATAGCAACATGGAGCAGAAACTGCTGCCGGTCGCAATTGGGAGGAGGGGGCTGTGGGTCAGTGGCACGCGGAGGGTCACAGGGTATGCACACTGGGATAAAAAATCCCAACTTCAACTCCATTCATTCATTCATTCATTCATTCATTCATTCATTCATTCAATTTATTCCCTGCCCTCCTCGGCAAAGCAGTCTAGGCTAATGGGGCCTGAACTTGCTGAGACTGATTGGGAAAATGACCTTGGGGTTGTAGTGGACAGCTCAATGAAAGCATCAACTCAGTAGTGCTGCAGCAGCGAAAAAGACAAACCCTATGTTAGGGATTATTAGGAAGGACGGATAATAAAATGGCTGATATTGTAATGCCCCCGTGTAGATCTGTGGCGTGGCCTCATTTGGAAGACTCTGTACACTTCTGGTCACCGTATCTCCAAAGGGGTGTTGCAGAGCTGGGAAGAGTCCAGAGGAGGGCAACCAAGATGATTTGGGGGTTGGAGCACTTTCCCTGCGAGGAAAGGCTGAAGAGTCTAGGACTTTTTAGTTTAGAAAAGAGATGACTAGTGTGTGTGTGTGTGTGGGGGGGGGCGCGACATGATAGAGGTTTATAAAATCTTGCATTTTGTGGAGAGAGTTGACAAAGAAATTCCATCCAATGGAACTGATGGGCACTAGGCCTCTGAATCACAAAATCAGGAGGCAACATCAGGGGAAGGCCTCGGCCTCTCGGCCCTGTTGTCAGTCGTCCAGAGGAACTGCTTGGCCACTGTGTGAGGACAGGATGCTGGATGAGATGGACCACTAGTCTGATCCAGCAGGGCTCTTCTGAAGTTCTTGTGAAGGCCTCGGCCTCTCTGCCCTGTTGCTGGCCCTCCAGAGGAACTGGTTGGCCCCCGTGTGAGGCAGGATGCTGGACGAGATGGACCCTCACTGGCCTGATCCAGCAGGGCTCTTCTGATGTTCTTATGAAGGCCTCAGCCTCTCTGCCCTGTTGTTGGCCCTCCAGTTGGACCTGTGTGAGACAGGATGCTGGACTAGAGGGACCCTCCCTGGTCTGACCCAGCAGGGCTCTCATCTGATGTTCTTATGAAGGCCTCGGCCTCTCTGCCCTGTTCCTGGCCCTCCAGCGGAACTGGCTGGCCACTGTGTGAGACAGGATGCTGGACTATATGGAACGTTACTCTGATCCAGCAGGGCTCTTCTGATGTTCTTATGTTCTTTTACTGCTGAGTGTAGCTGACCGTAAGTAGGATCCTGTTATGTAATCTCTGTACCGCTTACTGTGTCATGTGAATATTTATGCTTCCGTTCCTTCTGGCAACTTCAGACTTTTGAAATCCTAATGCACTGGTTATTGAATGTCCCATTTTTCTTTTGATGATTCTACCGATTCACTCCATGTAATCCACCTTGCGTCCCTTTGAGAAAGTTAGACTATATTTAATTTCAGTAAAGAAATTAAAAAAAGAATCCGATGTGAAAGACCTCTGCCTCAGTACAGTGGAAGGCCACTCTTGAGTCTCAGGAGGCAATACTGACAGCTTGGTAGACCAATGGTCTGATTCTGTATAAGGTGGATCCATGTTTGGTTTAGGGGTTAGGAGCGGCGGACTCTAATCTGGGAGAACCGGGTTAGATCCCCCACACCTCCACGTGCAGCTGCTGGTGAGACCTTGGGTCAGTCACAAGATCTTTCAGAGCTGTTCTCTCGCGAGCAGTCCTCGAGAGAGCTCTCTCAGCCCTGCCTACCACAGGGTGTCTGTTGTGGGGAAGGGAAGGAGATTGTAAGCCGCTCTGAGATTCCCTTGGGTAGAGAAGGGCAAGGTATAAATCCAATCTCTTCTTCTTCTTCTACCTCACAGGGTGTCTGTTGTGGGGAGGGGAAGGGAAAGGAGTTTGTCAGCCGCTCTGAGACTCCTTTGGGTAGTGAAGGGCGGGGTATAAATCCAATTCTCTTCTTCTTCTTCTACCTCACAGGGTGTCTGTTGTGGGAAGGGGAAGGGATAGGAGTTTGGACGCCGCTCTGAGACTCCTTCGGGTAGAGAAGGGTGGGGTATAAATCCAGTTCTCCTCTTCTTCTACCTCCCAGGGTGTCTGTTGTGGGGAGGGGAAGGGAAAGGAGTTTGTCAGCCGCCCTGAGATTCCTCTGGGTAGTGAAGGGCGGGGTATAAATCCAATTCTCTTCCTCTTCTTCTACCTCCCAGGGTGTCTGTTGTGGGGAGGGGAAGGGAAAGGAGTTTGTCAGCCGCCCTGAGATTCTTCTGGGTAGTGAAGGGCGGGGTATAAATCCAATTCTCTTCCTCTTCTTCTACCTCCCAGGGTGTCTGTTGTGGGGAGGGGAAGGGAAAGGAGTTTGTCAGCCGCTCTGAGACTCCTTTGGGTAGTGAAGGGCGGGGTATAAATCCAATCTCTTCTTCTTCTTCTACCTCACAAGGTGTCTTTTGTGGGGAGGGGAAGGGAAAGGGGTTTGTAAGCCGTGCTGAGACTCCTTCGGGTAGTGAAGGGGGGATATAAATCCAATTTCCTCCTCCAATGCCGCAAAGAGACTATATCTTTTGGGGAGGCAGTCTGGGTGGCTTGCTTGCCACAGCACTACCATAGAGAGACAGTTTATCGAGCTACATCGGTAACCACTGGAACTGCTGTTGCAGTAGAGTTGTCCAGCTTTGAAGAGCTCCAGACGTTAGTTGAGGACTGCATTTCGCTCCATGCCTTGAGAAGATTCACGTGTCGATTTCTGCAGATCAAGTTGTTATAGGTGCAGGAGTAGGTGAGACTGTCTCTACCCCAGTCATTTGACAATCATGTGGTGAAGTCACAGGAGCAATGTCAGCAGAAAAGTTGGCAGCCCAAAGCTACGAGAGGGGAAGAGGTGTCAAGGAAAGCGCTTGGTTTTGCTGTGCTGACTATGGAAGAAAGTTAGCAGAACAGAGAAAAGCCTGCACATTACATTGGGATAGCTTGCTTTTGAATATCACAGTGCAAGATTTGATTTATGTGTGCTGGAATCCTGCAGCTAATTAGGGTTTTTTAATCTGGCAGGGGCCGTGGCTCAGTGGGAGAGCCTCTGCTTGGCATGCAGAAGGTCCCAGGTTCAGTCCCTGGCATCTCCAGCTGAAAGGGTCAGGTAGGAGGTGATGTGAAAGACCTCAGCCTGAAACCCCGGAGAGCTGCTGCCAGCCTGAGTAGACAATACTGACCTTGCAGTATAAGAGAGTGTCTACTTGGCATGTAGAAGGTCCCAGGATCAATCCGTGGCATCTTCAATTAAAAGGATCATAAAAACGTAAGATGAGCCCTGCTGGATCAGACCAGTAGTCCATCTCGTCCAGCATCCTGTCTCACATGGTGACCAACCAGTTCCTCTGGAGGGCCAACCATAGAGCATAGCGGCCCAGGCCTTCATAAGAACATCAAAAGAGCCCTGATGGATCAGACCAGTGGTCCATCTAGTCCAGCATCCTGTCTCACCCAGTGGCCAACCAGTTCCTCTGGAGGGCCAGCAACAAGGCAAAGTGGCCGAGGCCTTCATAAGAACATCAGAAGAGCCCTGATGGATCAGGTCAGTGAGGGTCCATCTCGTCCAGCACCCTGTCTGACACAGTAGCCAACCAGTTCCTCTGGAAGGCCAGCAACAGGGTATAGAGGCCGAGGCCTTCATAAGAACATCAGAAGAGCCCTGCTGGATCAGACCAGTGGTCCGTCTAGTCCAGCCTCCTGTCTCACACAGTGGCCAACCAGTTCCTCTGGAGGGCCAACCGCAGAGCACAGAGGCCGAGGCCCTTATAAGAACTACATAATGCATTAAAGTTGCAGAAATTACATGGTAGGATTCTACTCATGGGAACAGCCAGCATGAGCTATACGCAATAGGCTCACTTGAGCAGCAGATTCCATCGCGGACAACACAGACTCCGAGACTTGGTAAACAAAATGTTTTGTGCTCTTGCCCCACCCCATGGCTGAGTCTAACAGTCGGTGACTCAGGGATCCAGGCATTCGGGTTTAACTCTGGAGTCCTTGAGGGATTTCTGTTTGCTGTTTGGCCGGGGGCATGTTTTCGGTTTAGGAATATGAATTTGAAGCAAAGTTGAGTCAGGCAGCCGCATGGAGTTCACATTTGTCGACAGGTCTTCCTCGTAGGGTTGCCAACGCCTCGTTGGGAATTTCCTGGAGATTTGGGGATAAGGCCTGGAGAGGGTGGGGTTTGCAGAGAGGAGAGACTTCAGTGGGGGTACAATGCCGTTAAGCAGCCATTTTCTCCGGGGGAACTGACTTCTGTCATCTGGAGATTGTGGGAGATCTCTCAGAATGACAGTAGGTTTCCAGGCTACGGAGATCAGTTCCCCTGGAGAAAATGGGTGCTTTGGAGGGTGGGCTGTTTGGCATTGTACCCAGGCCTGTAGACAGGATTTTTACATTCAGGGGGCTTTAAATAAATCAGGGGGCACCCTGCACAGACACCTCCCCATGGGAGCACCACAAATAAAATAAAAAATTGGAAGTTGGGGGGCGTGGGCTGGATGGGAAGTTGGGGGGGCCTTGGCAGTAAGTTGGGGGGCCAGGCCCCGAGTTGCCCCACTGTAGGTACGGGCCTGATTGTACCCCCACTGAGGTCTCTGTCCTCCCCAGGCTCCATCCCCAAATATCCAGGGATTTCCCAACCCAGAGTTGGTAGCCCTACTCCCAAACCTTGTAAGTTGAGATCCACATCCCGTAAACAGTGAAGGAATTCAAAAGTTCGCTCGCGGTTTCGGGATAATTTGGTTGGCCTGAAGATAAAGCATAGCACATTTTGTTGTGGAGGGAGATTGTGGACCAGTGTGGCTATTTGTAGCCGCTGTCTGTTTAAAAAGAACCCCCCCTCCAAGTTTGAGTCCAGTGGCACCTTTGAGACCAACAAAGTTTAATTCTGGGTATAA
Organism: Gekko gecko; assembly: GCA_029375565.1. Classification (NCBI taxonomy): domain Eukaryota; kingdom Metazoa; phylum Chordata; class Lepidosauria; order Squamata; family Gekkonidae; genus Gekko; species Gekko gecko. The sequence goes on along the minus strand of JAPDNY010001901.1, from coordinate 3,366 downwards.
ATTTTCATGTGCATGCAGACTTCTTCCGGTATCTGATCAAGGCTGCCGTCACACACACACTAAACCTGGGGTGTCGAGCTCATTTGTTACGAGGGCCGGCTCTGACATAAATGAGACCTTGTTGGGCCCGGGCCATGCATGTCATAAAACGTAATGCCGGGTAGCGGAGATAGAAACTTTATAAAGGACACAAACACAAAGGGGTTTTATTTTAAACAAAATAAAAACATTCTTAAAACATTCGCTCTGTAAGCTGCAAGCCTGCTTTTGATTTATCGACATTCACTCCAGAAATCTCATGCTCCGAGAGTTCTGAGTCCAGGACCCAGGTTAAAACACGAAATGGATGAGCGATTAAGAGAGTCTGGCAAAGCAAGCGATGATGCAGCAGCAGCAGCAGCAGAACTGGAAGCAGGAGATGGCCAGTCCCACTGCGGGCCTGGTGGAAGCTCCTCCGGGGGGCCTGATCCGGCCCCCGGGTCGCATGTTTGACATCCCTGCACTAAACAATCCACTCTCAATCCAGTTTCAGTTTACTTTCCAACTGGATTTTGCCAGTTCACACAGTAAAAATCCAGTTTCAAAGTGGATTATTTAGTGAGTATGGCATGCACACAAGAGTTTATACCCAGAATTAAACTTTGTTGGTCTTAAAGGTGCCACGGGACTCAAACTTTGTTCTACGGCTTCAGACCAACACCGCTGTCCGCCTTAATCGACTCCCCTCCAGCTTGCTAATTGTGTCTTTTAATTGGCCCGTGGCAAAATCCGAAAATAATCCCCGTGTAATACCTTTGGCTGAGGTTTAAGGGTCTTTCCCATCGATCGTGTTTTACTCAAGAAGTTTTCTCAAACCAGGAAGAATCAGTGACATATTTGGTTAACAGGCACCAGCTTTTGGGAGGAGGAGATTTTGAACAGAGAAACCTCAGGGAGGAAGTAGCCCTTCCCCTGGGCTGATCCGGCCAAAGCTGCTTTGCATTTTTTAAAAATAAACCTTGAAGGGGGTGGGGGGGATTACTCAACGCAGCATCACATGGAGTCTGAGACCAAGCTGAGCTGCCAAAGGGGAAAACCAAAACCAAAACGCAGACGCTCTTTATCAAGTTGTTCCAGTCAAAAGAAAGAAAAAAAACAAGATTTCTCATGTCAAGCGGTGGATCTCTCTGGGGCTGTTGGAACTTCTGGGCAAGGTAGACGAAACAAGTGGAAAACACGGCGTGCCAGTTATCAAAAACAGATGAACGCTGCGGATGCAGTCAACAAGTCAAATATCTGTGCCTTTAAATGAATGTTTTGAAATGCCCAACGAGTGTGTGCTCTCAATAAATATTCAGTGATCAAGGTTTTCTTGTAACAGACTCCAAAAGTATTTAATACAAAGTCAAAAGCTCCAAGCCAGAGGTACAGTGTAACACGTGAGGTTCCCAGACTCTCAAAATGCAACAGTCATGAGCTATAAATCGAGGTTGCCATGTAACACTACTAGTTCCAAAGTTCTCAATATGATGAATTTATATAAAAGACTGACGATGGGAAGTTATGCAGCAACATGTATCCCAGGCATGCAGACATGTTTCTGTACTCTTTTTCAAAGCTGCATCTCCCGTCTGTTGTGGAGAAGGACTGATATGCTGCACTGAAGCGCTGGATAGCGGGGAGGCTACTGTTTGAAAGAGATTTCCTTGAGTACTAGTCCAGACTTGAATTCTGCTCTCCGCAACGGAGATGCGGCTTTGAAAAAGAGGACGGAAACATGTTTACATGCCCGGAATGTGTGTCGCTGCATAACTTCTCATTGTTGATCTTTTAGATAAATTTGTCATATTAAGAACTTCAGAACTAGGAGTGTTACATTGCAGCCTTGATTTATGGTTCACGATGGTTGCATTTTGAGAGTTCGGGAACTTTTATGTGTTACATTGGAACTCTGGCTTGGAGTGTTTGGCTTTGGCTTTAATACTTTTGGAGTTGGTTCTAAGAAAACCTTGATAACTGAGTATGTATTGAAGAATAGGCACTCGTTTGGTATTCCAAAATATTCATTTAAAGGCATTGATATTAGACTCGTTAATTGGAACTCGGGGCAAGGCAAGCTGATGTATGCTTTGGATGCTTCCAAGTGGGACTGCCTGCTCCAAGTTGGAGAGTTTGAACATAAACATAAAGACATAAGAGAAGCCAATGTTGGATCAGGCCAATGGTCCATCTAGTCCAACACTCTGTCACACAGTGGCCAAAAGATACCAGGTGCCATCAGGAGGTCCAGCAGTAGGGCCAGGACACTAGAAGCCCTCCCACTGCTTTGGGGGTTGAGTCTGAGGAGGGTGGGGTTTGTGGAGGGGAGGAACTAAAATGGAGTAGAATGCCATAGAGTCCACCTTCCGAAGTGGTCATTTTCTTCAGGGGAACCAAACTCTGTCGCCTGGATATCAGTTGTAATCCCTGGGAATTGTGTGCAAAGCCCTGGAGGCTGGTAACCCTGCTTCAAAGCTTGGCTTTGTTTGGCAGCTGGCCAGCATGCTGGATCTTTGTCCAGTTTGGTGTGATGGTTAGGAGCGCGGACTCTTAAGCTGGGCGGAACCGGGTTTGATTCCCCCTCCTCCACATACAGCTGCTGGTGTGACCTTGGGTCAGTCACAAGTTCTCTCAGATCTGTTCTCTCATGAACAGTCCTTGAAAGAGCTCTCTCGGCCCCACCTACTTCACAGGGTGTCTGTTGTGGGGAGGGGAAGGGAAAGGAGATTGTAAGCCATTCTGAGACTTCTTTGGGGTAGTGAAGGGTGGGGTATAAATCCAATCTCTTCTCTTCTTCTACCTCACAGGGTGTCTGCTGTGGGGAGGGGAAGGGAAAGGAGTTTGTCAGCCGCTCTGAGACTCCTTGGGGTAGTGAAGGGCGGGGTATAAATCCAATCTGTTCTTCCTCTTCTTCTACCTCACAGGGTGTCTGTTGTGGGGAGGGGAAGGGAAAGGAGTTTGTCAGCCGCTCTGAGACTCCTTCGGGTAGTGAAGGACAGGGTATAAATCCAATCTGTTCTTCCTCTTCTTCTACCTCACAGGGTGTCTGTTGTGGGGAGGGGAAGGGAAAGGAGTTTGTCAGCCGCTCTGAGACTCCTTCGGGTAGTGAAGGACAGGGTATAAATCCAATCTGTTCTTCCTCTTCTTCTACCTCACAGGGTGTCTGTTGTGGGGAGGGGAAGGGAAAGGAGTTTGTCAGCCGCTCTGAGACTCCTTCGGGTAGTGAAGGACAGGGTATAAATCCAATCTGTTCTTCCTCTTCTTCTACCTCACAGGGTGTCTGTTGTAGGGAGGGGAAGGGAAAGGAGTTTGTCAGCCGCTCTGAGACTCCTTCGGGTAGTGAAGGGT
>JAPDNY010001900.1:0-11907 GCA_029375565.1 Gekko gecko | reverse complement strand
CTATAAACCAAGGAATATATGTGTGTGTGTGTTTAGTATTTAACTGTCAAAGGTTCAAGACTTGGGAGAGAAACATGGAAATGTCTATTTGCACAACTGAACAGATTTTTAACATTCATTTATTTAAGGTATACCCTGTTCCCCACAGCCATGTATTGCTGGAACCACAAAACTGAGGGCACAGTGGCTTGTTCCATCTTTCTGGTGCTGTGTCAGAAAATGACTTAATTTGACTGTGTGGAGAAATGCCTAGTCTCCTGGGAGGCTGGCAATAGAGCAGGGTTTCCCTGTAGGGTTTCCAGTTTCCCCCTCTCTATTCAGAGAAGGAAGTCCATTTACTGGCACATCAGCTCACCTGCACACAGATGGCAATGGATTTAGACAAAGGAATGGTCAGTCATCCCCCTTCCCTCCTCTCTTCCCCTGGCAGGGAATGAGAGCTGGGGGTGTCAAATTCTAGAGAGGCTTGAAGAAGTAACTTCCCAGAAACAACAGGAAAAGAAACTTTGACCTGGGCTGACTGGGGTCAAGGGGAGGAGACACAGGTTTGTTAAACTGTCTTGCAAGGGGAAGGTGGTCTCTCTTTTCCTTGGGATGTTGAGCTGAACAGACCTCTTGTCTGAGGATGGGAGCAGGCAGCCATTTTTGGACCAGGTGGCTGGCTTAGAGACCTGGACTAACCCTCAAGATAATGGAGGATCTTTAGAGAACTAGGACACCTAAGATAAAGAGCCTGTCCTAATTTTAATATCTAGTTATGGCATGTTTTAGTGAGGGACAGAGGATTTATGTTTTACCAGTTTCTTTTGTTTTCCTTGCTTCAATCTGGCATGGCACTAAAAGTATGCTTGTAAACATTTTCCTTTTAATAAATATTTTAAACTTTTAATGATGGAAGTGGTTCTCTGTACCACATAGACCCCACTGTTTTGGACACACTATCTCAAAGGGCAGCCCCAGGAGTGGGGAAGACAAGCAGTTGGCAACTGACCATTCCCCCAGGGGTGCACAAGGCATTAATCTGTCCCCATGGTAGCCAGGCACTGAGCTGAGTGGGAGACACTGAGGCAAGGCCTCTGAGCTTGGATGGGGAGCTGAAGGTCCTGATCCCTTCAGTGGGAAATCCCTATATTGATCTGGTGGTGGTGGCGATTACTGGAGAGAGCAAGACTGCATTCTTGGCTAGGACCTGTTTCTATAATTCTGGCTGCGTTGAATTGATGTCACATATTCTCCTTCATTGTTACTTATATGCAGACCTGCATGCTAAACACTTAAACTTGTTTTTAGCTGGAATGTTGGGCCTTTCTGATCATATTAAGGTTTATCGTCTTCTGAATGACTGCTTACCTGAAGTTACTGAGAAGATAGACCTGTTTTTACAGTCCGCAATAAGAGTCCATCAGGAAATGTTATAGTATTAATTTTCTTTTTAAATGCCACATAAACTTTTATATAGTTGGCTTTGTACCTCTCTTTGTTCAACTGCTGTTTGTAGTGTTTGTACATGTCAATAAAGGTAACTGACTGACAGACTACTGGAGAGTAAAGAGGAAAAGCCCCTCCAAGGAGCTGGCAGCCCCAAGGAAGGCAAGGCAGAATGGGGCCTGCAGGCCAGAGCGGGCACGTTCTGCCACAGACCACATTGGTTGATACCAGTTGTGGGCATGAAAAGGGCGAGCCTGCTACAGAGGATTCGCTGTTGTAACTGAGCAACTCAGTAGCATATTGACATAAAATCCAACAAGCAGCATTTTCTGACATTACACAGACATCATATTAATTAAAGCTATGTTACTGATTCAGAGCACTTTGCTGTGGTCTCAGAAGAGAACCTGAGCCAGTCCTGGCATGAGCAAAGAGATAAATAAAGATACGTTTTCTATAACTTCTTGGTGGTCGCTAATGGGAGGACATGCTTTGCTGATTACACAGGTATTAAGGTGCTTTAGTTGCATGATTATCAATTTGCATAATATGCAAATTAGATCATCCAGTTGTGGAAACTGGATTATGGCACCCTCCACATGACCATTTTGGCCTTCTTGCTGTCAAGAGATTTTCTCGCTGGTCTCCCTAGAGCTCTCTCCTTTAGCCAGAGCTTTGTGTTGGTGTTCAGGCCTAATCCCTCCTACTATTCCTAACCTTCAGTCATCTGATGGGTTAGCATCCTGACGGAGAGTATGACAGAGCTAGGAACCACCTGCTTCCTCTAAACTCTGTTTAAAGTCCTACTGTAAAAAGCCTAGGTTGCCTGAAAGATTTCAAGGTTAGATTGCAGCTTTACTGAGCTTAAGGGAAGGAAGGGGTTGTGCCAGTGTGGTTCAAAGGCTGTGGTCACCTGGCTACTGGATTTAATAAATCATTGCACATTGCCTCTCCTACACCATTTTCACTAAGATATGCTGCTATTTCACAGTGTACTACTCAAGATTAACAGTGCAATCCTGAAAAATATCCAAGCCCTGGCTTTACAAGGCTGTAGCTCTGTTTATAGTTCTACTATAAAAAGCCTAGATTGACTGAAAGATTTCAGGGTTAGATGGCAAAAAATATAAACAGTATGATATATGAACATTAATTCTTTCTATATTTTATATTCCATAATAATTATAGCTGTGTTACTGATTCAAAGCAGTCACCCTCCATATATAAGCCCATTCACTATAAGGATAAAAGAAGAGCCCTGGTAGATCAGAACAAGCATCCATCCAGTTCAGCGTCTTGTTTCCAATAGTGGCCAATTAGATGCTTCCAGGATTTCCATAAACAATACCATTGTTGCCTCAAGAGTAACAAGTATGCTGCTTTGGAACTTGGAGGTTCCATTTAGCTGTCATGGTTAAAAGATGTTGATAGACCAGTCTTCTAGAATGTTGTCTATTCCTCCTTTAATGTCAATAAACTAGTGGCCATCACCATCTTTTCTGGCTGCAGATTCCATAAATTAAGAACTTTCTTTTGTTGGTCCTGAATCTACTGCCAATCAATTTCATGAATGAGCCTGAGGTTTACTATAAGAAAGGGAGTGGCATTCACTGCCACAGAATGTGGTCACAGCCATTAGCTTGTTGTTGTTGTTCAGTCGCACAGTCGAGTCCGACTCTTCGCGACCCCATGGACCAGATTACGCCAGGCCCTCCTGTCTTCCGCTGTCCGCTGAAGTTTGCTCAATTTCATGTTCGTTGCATCGATGACACTTTCTAACCATCTCATTCTTTGCCGTCCCCTTCTTCTTTGACCTTCAATCTTTCCCAGCATCAGGGTCTTCTCCAGTGAATGCTCCCTTCTCATTTGGTGGCCAAAGTATTTGAGCTTCAGCTTCAGGATCTGGCCTTCCAGGGAACAGTCAGGGTTGATTTCTTTTAGGATTGACTGATTTGATCTCCTGGCAGTCCAAGGGACTCTCAAGAGTCTTCTCCAGCACCATAGTTCAAAAGAATCTATTCTTCGGCGCTCGGCCTTCCTTATAGTCCAACTCTCACAGCCATACATTACTACGGGGAATACCATTGCTTTGACCATGCGGACTTTTGTTGGCAAGGTGATGTCTCTGCTTTTTATCATGCTGTTTAGGTTTGCCATCGCTTTCCTCCCAAGGAGCAGGCGTCTTTTAATTTCATGGCTGCAGTCACCATCTGCAGTGATCTGGGATCCTAGGAACGTGAAGTCTGTCACTACTTCTACAACTTCCCCTTCTATTTGCCAAGGAGTGATGGGGCCAGATGCCATGATCTTAGTTTTTTTGATGTTGAGCTTCAAGCCCACTTTTGCGCTCTCCTCTTTCACCGTGAGCAAGAGGCTCTTTAGATCCTCTTCACTTTCTGCCATCAGAGTGGTATCGTCTGCATATCTGAGGTTATTGATCTTTTCCCCAGCAATCTTAACTCCAGCTTGTGATTCATCCAGGCCAGCATTTCGCATGATGTACTCTGCATATAAATTAAATAAGCAAGGTGACAATATACATCCTTGCCGTACTCCTTTTCCTATGCTAAACCAATCAGTTGTTCCATATCCGGTTCTAACTGTTGCTTCTTGACCCTTATACAGGTTTCTCAGGAGACATATGAGGTGGTCTGGTACTCCCATCTCTTTAAGAACCTGCCATAATTTATTGTGATCCACACAATCAAAAGCTTTAGCATAGTCAATGAAGCAGAAGTAGATGTTTTTCTGGTATTCTCTTGCTTTCTCCATAATCCAGCGAATGTTGGCAATTTGATCTCTAGTTCCTCTACCTCTTCGAAACCCAACTTGTACTTCTGGCAGTTCTCTATCCACGTACTGTTGGAGCCTAGCTTGTAGGATTTTGAGCATGACCTTGCTAGCGTGTGAAATGAGTGCAATTGTGCGATAGTTTGAACATTCCTTGACGTTGCCCTTCTTTGGGATTGGAATGTAAACTGACCTTTTCCAATCCTGTGGCCACTGTTGTGTTTTCCAAATTTGTTGGCAAATTGAGTGCAGCACTTTAACAGCATCTTCTTTTAAGACTTTGAATAACTCAGCTGGGATACCATCACCTCCACTAGCTTTGTTGTTAGTAATGCTTTCTAAGGCCCATTTAACTTCGCTTTCCAGGATGTCTGGCTCAAGGTCAGTGATTATACCATCGTGGTTGTCAAGGACATCGAGGTCCTTATAGCTTAGGTGGCTATAAAAGCAGATTTGATAAATTCATGAAGTACAGGTCCACTCATGGCCATTAGCCACAATAACTAAATGGAACCTCCATTTTGGAGGAAGAAACTTTCTGAATATCAGGGCTGGGGGGCAACAGAAGCAGGCTTTAGCCTCTATGCCCTGCTTGTGGATCTTTTAGGGGGAATTGGTTAGCTACTAGACTACTAGGTCAACTGGTCTGATCCAAGACAGCTGCTCTATGTGTGTAAGAGAGATTCTTTATTCTTGATAGCATGCACAAATTTATAAACCTCTACCTAAAATTTTGATGGATGACTGAAGGTGCTCTTCTTCCCCCTCTTCAGTGTTTTTTCTCCCCTCTTTCAGTGCTTTTTCTTAATTGTAACTAAACCCAACATATGCTGCTGTAGTAAAATGTATTTAAAGAAAATGCATTAGTGATTAGGGGTGTGCATTCATATATATCCATTTTGAATATGTATCTGAAAAATACCTTATCCACATTTTCCAGATATATTGGGTGTGCAGATGATACCTGGATTTTTCTGGAATACCAGGAAATGGGTCCCAAAAATTCCAGAAATATTAGGGCATAACCAGGAATATCAGGAGCCAATGTTTGAAGGCTCCCAGAAGTGGGTTGGTGGTTTTTTTGAGGGGGGGCTGTCTGTGTCTTCCCATGGCTTGGTATTGGCTTGCCATGTTGGTTTGACTTTGATTTGGTCCTTTGAAATTGGTTTTGTTGGGCTTGCAACATTATGTTCATTGCTTGAATTGGTTTGTGTGAGGTTTGCCATTTGTTGTAGATCCTCTGCTTTGATATTGCTTTTGATTCTCAGGTTGTACTTTGGCTTAGATTCTCTGAGTTTACATTTGCTGGACTTGCATCAGCATTCCTGCACAGCTTCTGTTGGAAGATTCTCTGGGTTGACATCGGCTTGGATTCTCACATTGTACATTTGTTGTGCTAGGCTTGCCACTTTGTCCCATGCTTTTGCCAGGATTCAGTCAGAGTAGACAATGATGACCTTGATTGACTCAGTATAAGGCATGAATGAATGAATGAATGAATGAATGAATTAATTAATTAATGATGTTTATTTACAGTCAAAGACCATTTGTCAAAATAATACATATTCATTAGATACAAACAGATTAACTTTCAGTCCAAAAATATATATTTAGACATATAACCTTAAAACCATTAAAATGTTAAAGAGTAAAAAATTAACAATCCATTATATCATAATAACTATGAAATGTCTAAAACTAAACTAATTATAAGTCATGCAAAGGGTGATTGAGGCTTTTTATTGTGGAATTTTACCAGCTGCAAGCAGAATTTAGCTATTTGTCTGGAGTTCTGCTGATTTTCCTCTGTCAGAAGCCTCTCTAGATCAGCACTATCTGCATCACGTGCTGGCCTATCTAAGATGGGAGAGATGAGCTTATCCCTATAAACTTGGTGAAAGGGGCAGCGGAAGAACATATGGGGCATTGATTCCACTTCTCCCAAGGAACATGAGCAGCACCTGTCTTCATATGGTATCTTTCTATATTTTCCTTCTAGGATCTTAGAGGAATAGCCGCACAGCGAGCCAGGGTAAAGTATAAGGCAGCTTCATGTATTCTGGTGGCTATGACAGCATCTGTTGTAAAGATCAGGAGAAAATGTAGGTGCTGTATTCAGTCTTCCCACCTCCTGCTTAGGTGGGTATTGCCAACTGCTTGCTATGTCCTCCATGTACTGAGCCTACCCAGCCATAAGAACCATGTGTATTATGCCCAAACCAGAGATATCTGATTGATTTCCCTAGCCACTGCCTTTGGAAGGGTTTGGGTTTTTTTTGCACAGGGTAGCATCAATGATGTGTCCTTCCCAATGTCAGGGTGCTTTTAATCTGCTGTCCAGTATTATTGGAGCCTGGGTGAAGACTGTGGGCTGCAGGAATATAATTTAAAGTTTCTTTCATTAATTGGAGTCCTGTGTGCCTTCACAGTGCCCAGATTTTATCTCCAAAGTTTCAGTACGTTGTGCTCTATTTTCTGTAGCCATTGTGTTGTTATTCTCCTTTTAAATGTCTTTTTAATGGGTCCCTTTGTATTAATCTGTCGGCATTAAAGATATATCTCTGGTGAATGTGGAAGACCCTGAAACTAATTAAGCAACACTGCCAGGTCTTTGAGCTTCTATTTATTACTATTAGAGGAATCTATTACATTGCGCCGAACAGTTCATTAGCGGCCAGCCACACGAGGAATACAATCAGTTATTTTTACATGTGATGGAAGTGTCTGGGTAGGATGCCAAAGCCATCAATCAGAGGAAGAAAGGTAGGTCAAGTAAACAATGCTTGCAGAGAGTACAAAAATGACATTGGTGAACAAGACGCAAAGCAGCTCCCTACAAACTGGTAAGCTTGCTTAACAACCGGGTGTCAGACACTGCCCTTTGGAGGCTGCCTGTCAACTGCACAGCTCACATAGACGCACCTGGAGGGGCCAGTCATCATGGCACTGTGCTGCTGTGGAGGAGGGAGGATGTCTGGGATAGCCTGATGCAAACTCAGCTGAGGTTAGAAAGCCTCCTTACCTCCAAGGAAGAAGGATGTGAAGCTGGGAGATGGAACTCAGGTAGCCTAGAAGCCTGGGTGGGTGGCTGTGGCTCAGTGGTAGAGCATCTGCTTTGCACGCAGAAGGTCCCAGGTTCAGTTCCTGGCATCTACATAATAAAAGGCAGTGTGAAGTAGGCAGTGCAAAACACCTCTCTACGTGAGAACTCTGGCATGGGCAGACTGGGAGGGGGGGGATAGACTCAGAAAAGGGCCCCACCCCCCATAGGAGGGAAGGAGAAAGAGCCTGCCCAGCCAGTACCATGTGGGGCTCTGCTGGGCATCTCCTTCTCTGTGTTGTGGGGGACTGAGGACATCAACTTGCAACAGCCTGTACCAGCCCTACACAGGGCAAGACCCATGCCCTACTTGGATCTGAGATGGACCTCACAGGGGGGCAGCCCCCAAGGCCATCAACCAACCAGGACATTTGCTGGAGGCTTTAATTGCCAATCCACCCCTAAACCCCAGAGAGCAGCTGCCAACCAGAGCAGACTACTGGACTTGATAGACAAATGGTGTGACTCAAAATAAGGCAGCTTCCTGTGTTCACAGCCAAGCTGGGTTGGGGAAAGTTAGGGAACAGGAAGCTGAGGACAAGCAGCCTCCCACCAGCTGCAGGGAGGCTGCTGTTTCAGCACTTTAAAAGATGCAGGGAGGGGGAAACAAGATCACCTGCTGCAGCTGGGCCATCAAGCCCTTGTGGCAATTTTTAAATGTCTGAATTTTTCTCTGTGATCTTGGCCTTGGTGCAGTGACTGCTGACATGGCTAGTTTGGCTTGAGGTATTTCCACAGGGGATCTCCAAGGCGCCCAATGTACACTGCCTTGAATTCCACAACTGAAACAGGTGGAATATAAATTTAATGCATCAGTCACTGCACACAACAAACAGAGGAGCACGTTGCCTTCCCCACTCCCAGTCTCCTAAGTATGCCAGACTTGTGTGTGCTTCTTAGTGTTCCCAACTCCAGTTTGGGAAATTCCTGGAGATTTAAGAGTGGGGAATGGGGAGGACAGAGTTTTAGGAGGGGAGGGAGTGCAGCACACAGGGATGCCACGCCACAGAGCCTACCCACCAAAGCTGCTATTTCCTCCAGAGGAACTGATCTCTGTTGTCTGGAGATCTGTTGCAATTCTGGGAGAACTCCAGGCCTCGCCTGAAGGTTGGCAGCTGTGGTGCTTTTACAGGGGAAGAGTGCACACAGCACTAAATGCTCATTGTGATCAAGACAGAGAAGCGATAAAACGGCTTTATCTATAAAAGTCTCACATTATGGGTCCGGGAACAGAGCTCTATGCGAGGCTTGAACATATGCTGGAGGGGGAGATAATTTAGATGTGCTTGAAAGGAGTAAGAAAATGTGCTTAATATTCCCCCCGCCCCATCTCCCCAGTTCATTTCACCTCTATCCATTTTCTGTCAGTGACCGTGTATCCAAGAGTTGTTGAATATCATTGTTAATTGAATTTACCTTCTCCGAGAGTTAAAATAAATATGTCTGCAGGGGAAATAAACACAGAGCACAATGTAAGACTAATGGCATGTCTTCCAATTATATTTTGTAGTGATATGGCTGTAATCAAATTTGCAGAAGAGCTGTGCTGCCCCATTCAGCTGACAAGGAGGCAATGAATTAACATTTATGTCCACCCTGTAGATCCATTTAAAGACATGTGGCTAGCCCTAGCAGCCGAAGCACTCAGCAAGCCGCAAATGAAGCTGATTAGAGGGGCAGCAGCATCAAAAGTCTCACACACAGTTTTGTAGTTTCTGCCTACTGACATATTGGGAACATCCGATACAAAACCAGAAGGGTCAGGGTCATGGCCAGGGAAGGGGCTTAAATAACTCCTCTCCTTGGCTTCATTTCTGAGCCAGACTGAGGTCCCACACATCCGCTATTTCAAAAAAGTATGTCAGGGAGCTGAGTATACAGAAATCCTAGAATGTCATCTGATTTGGCTTGCACTAGCCCCACAAAGACATTAAAACCCCATACAGCATAAAGGGAGGAGGAAGACTGTACTTGATTGACCTGCCCCCTTTATGGTCACATGTTCAGCCCAGCATCTGCACTATTGCCTATGTACACCCAAAGGTTAGATATGGTAGGGTCTGTAGATGCATCAAAACTTTGTGTGGCACAGCCCAAGCACGTTGGACTTTCTGTAGATATTGGGGGCAAATCTAGTGGGTGTGATCCTGCTCCCCTCTATGCGAGTACCCATTAAGCAGTTATAACAGGGATAATGTAGTGGGGAGTGGTGGCACAGTGGGTAAAATCCCTTGCATAACTATAACATCTGAACTGCCAAGCTTTGTCAGTTCTAGCCCCGCGCTGGTGTGAGCAACCAAGCCTTGTCCCTAGCTCATCGTCCACCCAGCGATTCGAAAGCTTCGGTAAGTAGATAAAATTGGGGACCACCCGCTAGGGGTGGGCACACCAATCCCTTCGGGGAGGTGTTAGCTGCCATTGGAAAGACGTCTGCTGTGCTGCGAGATCGAAAGGTGGAAAAATCTGTGTCGGCATTTCCTACAGTGGAGCAAATCGGCCTGCAGTGGAGCAAATTGGCCAGGCAGTGGCAGTGTGACAATGTGACATCGTGAATCCTGACGTCATTAGCCAGCCGACAAAGAATGCTGTCGGATCACATCTGATACAGCCTGCAGATGAATCCTCCCGAGCAGCTACAGTGTTTGATTAAATAATTGTATGTGTTGTCTCCCCTATCACCCATGAATATTGTTAGTCCAATTGTCAGTGAGTAACTGTAAATCGCTCTGAGCCCACAGGTGTGTGGGAAAAAGCGATCAATAAATCAAAAGTATTATTATTATTATTATTATTATTATTATTATTATTATTATTATTATTATTATTATTATTATTATTACTACTACTACTACTATTATTATTATTATTATTATGTTGATTTCTAAATTGCATCAACTTTAACAGTGAGTTGAACATTGAAATCTGGAGCTATTATTGAGGATGTAATTTCAAGCATTTCATGGGATTCATTTACCACTTTAATATGACTCAATGCATTGACAGAATGAAAACAAAGTAAAAGTATAAAGGGGATACAGAAATGAAAAAGGGGTTGCAGAGAACAATTATATATATCAAAATAATTATATATTACAGGGTGTATGAAACAAAAAGCATTTCTCCCCAACATCCCCCTCATTATAATTGTTGAAACACTGTCTGTAAGTGTGCAGTTCTGGAGGCCTCACTTCAAAAAGGATGTGGACAGAATGGAACGGGTGCAGAGGAGAGCAACGAGAATGATTGGGGGCCTGGAGACCAAGCCCTACAAGGAAAGGCTGAGGGACATGGGAATGTTCAGTCTGGAGAAGAGGAGGTTGAGGGGGGACATGATTGCTTGCTTCTAGTATTTGAAAGGCTGACACTTAGAGGAGGGCAGGGAGCTGTTCCCGTTGGCAGCAGAGGATAGGACTCCCAACAATGTGTTTAAATTAAGGGTGGGAAAGTACCGGTTGGATATTAGAAAAAACTTTTTTACAGTAAGATACAATGGTACTTACTTCTGTCTGCGTACATTTCTATTCAACATTCTAGATTTCAAATTTCATAATGAATCTATTTTATATCTACATTATTGGTTTCATCTTTACTACATATTTAGTATTGCATATTTTTACCACCTCTACCTACTCACTGTAACTTTTAGCAATATATCAGAGTATAGAAAGAAAATCTATTATATATCTTATAATAAGAAAGTGGATGATATTTCTGCTCAGGATCCACTTCTTTTTACATTTATATTCAAGATATTACATTTCAAACTTATGCTTATTCTGCTTCTGCATTTCAATATATTTATAAACATTTTTTTAACTGTTTCTTATTATAAATTTGTCTCCTGCTTGCATAATACACACACTATCTCTCCTCAAATTTCATGATTGAGCTATTTCTCAGATAAGTTGTTAATTTCACCATTACTGCATATTTGGCAAGTTTATTTTCCCATTCTTCGAGGCAGGGGCAGACATCTAGTTTCCATTTTGCTGCATAGATAATTCTAGCAACTGTCAATTCAACATGTATTTAAATATCTCTTCCAGAATCTTTGGTAATTTATTAGGCAGTATACCTAACAGCATATTTTTAGCTTCCAGAGAATTTAAATTTTAATATGTTCTGCATTTTTTACAAGTCCACCACATATGAAAAAAGTTCTGTCTATGTTTTGGCATTTCCAGTATTTTCCTTTGCAGTTTTTCTCTGTTTTCTCAATGTCTTTGGGGGTTATATACCATCTAAAAAACATTTTGTGCAATTTTCTCCTAATGCCAGGCTGGTTGTAAACTTGGTTTCTTTTCCCCACAAGTGTTCTATAGATATCTGCTCTCTCAAAGTTCTCTATCCATTTGATCATGCATTTTTTCACTTGTTCTTCTTCTGTTTCGAGCTGGAGTAGTAACTCATATAGCATAGTATGCTGATGACACCCAGCTCTATCTGATGTTGGGTGGCCGGTCGCACTCCAGACTGGAAGATCTGGACCAGGCTTTGCAAGCTGTGGCTGGATGGCTTAGACTGAGCTGGCTGAAGTTGAATCCAGTGAAGATGGATGTCCTGTGCCTGAGCAGGGGTGGTTCGGGGGC
>JAPDNY010000190.1:0-78547 GCA_029375565.1 Gekko gecko | reverse complement strand
AACTGCAGGCTGTGGAAGGTCACTAGTTCAGCAGTTCAAGACCCGAGTGCCGGCAAGATGGAGTGTTAGCCCAATTGCTCTATTTTAAATATAGCAATTGGTTTTATTATTATTATTATTATTGGGTTGTCGCCTGTATATACAGAGAATGCTGCTAGTCTGTAATGGTTCCCAGTAAAAGACACAGAGACCAGGTATAATTAATACAATATTATTTTACTGAATATAATCCTTATTTATCCATTCACAAACACACAAACAGTATTCAAGCATAAAATAGAACTAAGAAAGCAGAGGGGATTGATGGCTTATGGAGAGGTGATACTACCTGTCAGATGTGCAGAAGTCCATGAAGAAGGATTGTGGCCTAAACCCAGAGGGTTCAGGGGTGGGCTGCCATTTTGGCTCATGGCAGAGACACACCCTCTAAGGCCATCTGTGTGCTGGGATATACCCACTGTAAGACAATGCAGCCCAATGGGTGGCCCTGGGGGCTGGTCTCAGGTGAGAACAAAAGATTTCCTGGACCAATGATGAGTCCCAGGGGTGTGTGATGTCAGTATAGGGACTTGCTGGCCAGGTAAACAAAAGGTGGGAGACTTCCCTGATTGTCCCTGATTAGCATCAGGAAGGGTCGTTAACAATTTGAATGCTTGACTGGGTAATCCCTTCATGCACTGGCAGAGGAAAAGTCCTTTGTCTGCTGTATGGCCCTTAATCCGTGTATGTGACATGCAGCAGGTATGTAATGGAGTCCCTCAGAGTAAAAAGACAGCTTTTTCCTTTCTCTATGGGCTTCTACCTTGGCATCCATTTTACAGTCTAGACAGACCATGTGGCAACAGCAAACAGTCCATAGCAAAGCCCCATAATGGCGTCAGGGCTTACATATCCCCCCTTGCAGACGTGGCAGCGTCAGATGACATCGTCTGCACATACACACTTTGATGGAGACTTCCCGGTATCTTGAGGGACAGAGGCAAGAAAGACAAAGAAACACAAAAGGCTGGGTAAGGTGCTGAAGAGTGCCAGGTGGCTTCTAAAGACTTACCTCTGGAACTCATTGTTATTCCATGAGCATAATCTCTGCTGGGTGGAGGGAAGACTTGCTCTGAGGTCACCTTATGAAACCTGAATATGAAATCCCTTTTGCAGACCACTTGCAGCCCAACTCTGTGGTCAAGCTGAGAGTGCCTGGCTTTTGGGGACTTTGGTTCAGGTTAGAAAGTAGGGCACCCCTGTTTTGGGGCTACCCAAGAATAAAAGGCAGTGCCTCTGGTAACAGGAGTGAGCTCCCGTCTCTAGTTCCAGCTCCTGCCAACCTAGCAGTTTGAAAACAAGAAATTGCAAGTAGATAAATAGGTACCACTTTGATGGGAAGGTAACAGCGTTCCGTGCGCCTTGGTGTTTAGTCATGCCGGCCCCATGACCACGGAAACGTCTTCGGACAGCGCTGGCTCTTCGGCTTTGAAACGGAGATGAGCACCGCAACCTTAGAGTTGGATTCGACTGGCTTTCGAGCAAGGGAACCTTTACCTTTACCTTAAAACGAGGGACAGATGTTGTCAGGAGTGCCCCTTGCCAGTTCAGACTGGCCCACCAGCAGTGGCAGCTGCCCAGGTGAAGCAGATTTCTCCACCAGCGCCTGTGCCCTGGGAACATCCAGATTGGTAATCCAGGTGGGTCTGTTTTGAAAGACTGTTTGGAAACGCCACTTGGTGTCAACAGGTAGTAGGTTCGAATGCAAACTGGCACTGAAGTCCAGTGATTTGCCCGTTAGTTTCTGGGCACTCCATTCACAGCACCGCTTTTCACCTTCAAAGCTCCGAACGGCTTGAACCCAAAATACCTGGAGACCGTCTTCCTCTATAGGGACCTGCCCAGGGTCAAAGGTCACCCAGCAGAACTGCTGAAGACGAAGGCTGCAGTGTCAGATTTGCTCGGTCCCTCCCAGCACCTGCTTTGCAAATCTTTCACTGAGGCTTTGCTAGATCAGGAAGGCCTTTAGAACACCGTTTTATAAGTTGACCCGAGATTTTAGTTCTTATCTTTTATAGGTTCGGTATATGCGGCTGTTTTAAGATTTACTGGTTTGTTTAACTGCAATCATACATGCGCTATCTTTCGATGTATGTGTTTTAAGTTTTAGTACGCTGCTGATCCATGTGTTGTTAAATCTGGGCCAAGCATTATTGAGGTTTTTTGAAACTGGATGTCCTTTCTTTGTTTATCTGTGATTATACGTATGTTATCTTTACAAATTCATAAAGATACGTATGAATATATGTGTGTGTATGGACGAATGTCTTTTAATATGGCTGCCGATCGATTTGGTTTTAAATTTGCTCCAGGTCTCTTCAGCCTTATTATAGTTGAAACTGGATGTCTTCTGTTTTTCGCAGCCCGCCTTGTGTCGCAGGCAGGATATACACCCAAATAAAAGAAGAAGAGGAGGAGGAGGAGGAGGAAAAGGAGTTTGGATTTATACCCTGCCCTTCACTACCCAAAGGAGTCTCAGAGCGGTTTACAATCTCCTTTTCCTTCCCCTCCCAACAACAGACACCCTGTGAGATAGGAGGGCTTGAGAGAGGTTTTCAAGGACTGCCCTTGAGAGAACAACTCTGACAGAGCTTGTGACTGGCCCAAGGTCACACCAGCAGCTGCATGTGGAGAAGTGGGGAATCAAACCCAGTTCTCCCAGATTAGAGTCCGTGCTCCAACCACTACACCAAACTGGCAGGTCAGAAGAGGGAGAGCTACACTAAACTTCCCCCGATCGTGTCCCAGTTTACTACAGGCAGGGAGCCTTTGTACACAAAGCGGGCGTTCAAAAATACCCCCTACCCTGCAGTGGACAGCTACGGAACAACCGGGACTGGTCCTTTCCCAAGCTGTTCAGGGGGCTGAGAATGCCAGTCCCTCCACACTGTTCCATCCCTAAACTCAAGCCTGGGGGGGGAAGAAGGTATAAAAGGAATCACCCGACAATGTTTCGCTGTTTGCCCGGATTAGAATATGTGCTTATGCAGGGCGATTTTGGGGCAGGAACGCCCAGGTATGAAGTTCCGGCTGGCTTGTGAGTTGGCCACGCCTACGCCTACAGCCAAAACCTCTGTGCATGCGTGGGTACAGAGGAAGGCCTGCAGAGTGACCCCCCCCGTGACTCTGAGGCCCTCCCCTCCCCTCCAAGGGCAGGCTTGCCTGGGCTCCCTGCAGCTGCAGGGCACCCGGGCAAGCCAAGGGAAGGCAGTTTAAATTGCCTTCTCTCCTCTCCAAGGGCCGGCCGCGGGGCACCCGGGCAAGCCGAGGAAAGGCATGGGTGTGGCTGACCTGGAAAAGCTGAGGCAGAGAGAGAGATCTGGGGAAGAGACCCTCAGGGACTTACCAGAACAGTTGCACTTCTGTGCTGACAGCTCTTCTGATGACTATTTTTATTTATTTATCTATGCTGTAGAATTTCCGGGCTGTGTGGCCGTGGTCTTGGCATTGTAGGACCTGACGTTCTGCCAGTAGCTGTGACTGGCATCCTCAGAGGTGTAACACAGAAAGAGGGAGTACTCTGTGTGTCAAGGGGAGAAGAAAAATGGTAGGCAGGGAATTTATATCTACTCAGGAAGGTGGGGTAGGGCTGAGTCATTATCTTGTAGGAGTTCTCCAGGCTATGGACATGCTAATGGAGGAGCTTTCCTGAGGAGGTTCTTTTGTCTATGGATTGTTTCCTGAGGAGGTTTCCTGTTTCCTGAGGAGGTCCTTTTGTGTGTGGAATGGCTGTTGAAATTCTAATCTTATCTGTAGTGCTATTGTCAGATGTAGAGCCTTTTGTGTTTTGCAGGACAGGAAACCATGCCCTATTTATTTTTAAACTCTCTTCTTTCCTGTTGAAATTGTGTTTATGTGTATGAATTTCAATGGCTTCCCTGTGTAATCTGACATGGTCATTGGAAGTGTTGTCCAGCCTTTCGGTGTCTTGGAACCAAATGCTGTGTCCTGTTTGGGTTAGGCTATGTTCAGCCACTGCTGATTTTTCAGGTTGGCCAAGTCTGCAGTATCTTTCATGTTCTTTTATTCTTGTCTGAATGTCCTACCTGCCTACCATTTTTCTTCTCACTTTGACACAGAGAGTCCTCCATCTTTCTGTGTTATGCCTCTGAGGATGCCAGTCACAGCTGCTGGCGAAATGTCAGATCCTACAATGCCAAGACCACGGCCACACAACCTGGAAAATCTACAGCAACAAATGAACTCTGGCCATGAAAGCCTTCGACAACATATTTATTTATAATTTAATTTTTTTGAATCGCAGCAGCAACCAATTAATGAGCTGGTCCACTATCACAAACAGGTGTCTGAGCCCTCAGCACTTGGGCATGTCTGCTTAATTTACCCGTAATCTCTCGAAGGGAGTGTAAACCGATTCCATCGCTCCTGATGCCCTGGGTCATTCCCCTTTAGGACTGGTTTTGGCACAGACCTCAGATGCTGCTGCCACCAGCTCTGCCTCCTGTTGAACCCCAGGGGCATCCCAGGGACACAGCACCATGTCTGCCGTTCTGGTTGAGCCCAAGTGTATGGAAGGATGAAGCTGATGAAGTAGGGGCCGCAAGACTTGCTGGGATAGCACAGGTATGTTTTCAGGAGTAGGGATGGGCACAAACCAGCCCACAAATGAAAGTTTGCAACGAATGGTGGCTTGTTCATGATTCGCAAAGTGAAGCTTGTGGCAGATCAACTGGCACGAACTTTCCACAAACTTTCCTGCCATTTATGGAGGTTCGTGGTTGTTTGTGAACAGATCCATTTCCAGACAGACTGTCTCCACTCAATCTAAATGTTTACCAAACTTCAAAGCAACAGGGGGCGGAACATGACGGCATGTAGAGGAAGCTCTGGGGGAAGTTCCCCTGCAACTTTGATGCCTCCAGTTTGCACAGGGTCTGGTCTATATGCTCCTCAGCCTCCTGGACCTGCGCCTGTCAAAATGACTGCCTGTCAGTGAAAGCTGGTCATTTCCCCAGAAAGTGCTTTCCTGGGGGCACCTTCTTGGGGGGGACATAACTCGGACTCTGTAAATCCAATCCTCACTAAACTTGGAGGGCAGGTAAAGAGAAGTCAGACGGAGATCCTCTTTGTGGTGTCTCTACCAAGTCATGGACCTCTACCAAGTCTCTAGCAAGTCATGAACCTCTACCACGAACCTCGTGTGCTGTTTCTACCAAGTCACGAACCTCACGAACCTCACCGGTTCGTTTAGCCCTCAAAAGTTCATGATGATTCCCAGTTCACGAACCGGGCGCATCACGAACCACAAACTGAATTGCATTTTCCCAGTTTGTGCCCATCCCATTCAGGAGTCACCCACACTCCGCTAGAATTCCATTGTAGGCCCACTCACTTCCATATATTTCCGAGGGTCTAAATTATAGTATGGGTCATCTTTTCCAAGAAAGGAAAGAAAAAGAACCACCTGTTCTTTACTAACTAGAGGTAGCAAGGCAGGTACTTTGGCAGCTGCATCAGCCAGATCATTTCCTTTGCAAATTGGGTCCTCCTTTCCTGTATGAGTTTTATAAAAACATTACAGAAACGCCTGCAGGGAGCTGCAGGGCTTCTAAGAAAGCTGTCATTTGGGGCCCCGCTTGCAATTTTTTTGCTCTGATGAAGTGAGGAACCCGTGTTCCTCCCACAGTGCACCTGGGGCATGACACACCCCGAATACACACCTTGAATCAGTGTAAATATTCACCTGCTTATTATTACTTAACTGACATGGTCTGGTCATTAACAGATGCATTCACAGAAACGTTGTGTCCAAATCACGGGAGGTGGTAGTTCCGCTCTGTTCTGCTATGGTCAGGCCTCACCTGGAGTCCTGTGTCCAATTTTGGGCACCACATTTTAGGAAAGTTGTTGACAAGCTCGAGCGTGTCCAGAAGAGGGCGACCAGGATGGTGAGAGGGTTAGAATCCAAGTCTTACGAGGAAAGGCTGAAAGAGTTGGGTATGTTTAGCCTGGGAAAGAGAAGGCTAAGAGGGGACATGATTGCAGTCTTCAAGTATCTGAAGGGCTGGCTGTAGAAGATGAAGGAGATCTATACCAGGCCAAAATATACCAGGTGCCCTCCCACTGCTGCCCCCTCCAGCACTGCAATCTGATTCAGGTCTTTCAAACCCCCTCCCGAAATCGGTGCTTCTGGAGTGGGCAAGCACTTCTCCTCTTCTACAGGAAGAGGAAAGGCTGGAAGAGTTGGGTATGTTTAGCCTGGGAAAGAGAAGACTTAGAGGGGACATGATTGCAGTCTTCAAATATCTGAGGGGCTGTCATGTAGAAGATGGAGCAGATCTCTTCTCTCTCGCTCCAGATTGCAAGACTAGATCTAATGGGTGGAAATGACAAGGGAGTTGTTACCGGCTAGATATCAGGAGAAACTTCCTAACTGTAAGAGTGGTTGAGCAGTGGAACAGACTGCCTCGGGAGGTGGTGGATGCTCCTTTGCTGAACGTTTACAGGCGGAGAGGCTGGACGACCATCTTTCGGGTATGTTGTAGGGCTCTCTTTTGGCTGTGCTCCTGCAGAGTGCAGGGGGTTGGACTAGATGACCTGCAAGGTCCCTTCCCACTCTAACATTCTATGATTCTATGATCATCTTTTGGGTATGTTGTAGGGCTCTCTTTTGGCTGTGCTCCTGCAGAGTGCAGGGGGTTGGGCTAGATGACCTGCAAGGTCCCTTCCCACTCTAACATTCTATGATTCTATGACCATCTTTCGGGTATGTTGTAGGGCTCTCTTTTGGCTGTGCTCCTGCAGAGTGCAGGGGGTTGGACTAGATGACCTGCAAGGTCCCTTCCCACTCTAACATTCTATGATTCTATCTGTCCCTCCATATCAATGTGATGCCTTAGGCAATCTGTCCCAGAAGTCAGAGGGATTTTCCTTCGATCCCTGTACGACACTAGCAATTTCCAGTGCGATCTCCTGCCTTCTTAAGACCTTCATGTGAAGTCACCCTTGGAGCCTTTAGTCTATGCATTCCATCCTTAGAGAGTTACGATCCCATGCGGGATTTTCCTTTGCGTAATTTTCCTAGTGTTAAAATTAGGGATCCCGCCATTAGCCTCTAAATGCTGGTTTGCATGTTCCAGCACGGCTTTTTCCCATCCCTGGTTAATAATGCATCTAACAATTGCATGCAATCAGAATAACTAGGCTCATGAGTAGCAAAAATTGCCTTCAAGCGTCTCTCTGCCAATACTGGTTCATCTCACAGGCACAGAGTATTGGCTTGCCAATTAATTAAATCAGAGGTACTAAAAGGTATAGGACTCCTGTGAGTCAGGATGGTCTTGTTTGCTCCAGGCACTGGATAGGAACGGAGCGGGGCAGCGAAGATTGGTCCTTTAGATATATTTTTACCAGGTCTGGTATTAATTGGCAAATACTTTCTTTTTGGAGAGCTCTTTTGGCCTTTGGGTTTGACAACTGGTTGTATTTCACTCAGATAGAGATACCCCGAGAAGTGCCTTCTCCCGAATTCATAGTAGTATCCATTTCCCCCTTGTCGTAGAGAGTAGTCTTGTGACCTGCTCGGGCGTCACAGCTGGCTAAAGGAAAAGCACCATTTGCTAACCTGTCCGAATATACCCATTTTCAGATCGGCTGAAACCGATTCCAGTCTGTTTGGATACAAAAAAAGTTTCAAGAAACTTTAAAATAACGCCGTCTCTTACAAGTTCATTTTATTCTGTTTTATTGTTAACCACCAACAGCCATAAACATTTTCACAATCATACACTCAGATTATGGGATATGTGTGCTTTGTTGCATTACGCCTGTATCGTGCCGCTTCTCTACTTCAACTGCCACCAGTTCAGACTGTCTTCTTGCAGCGGCATTTCAAAAGTATGTCTCGATCGCCTTTTCCCCTGACATTGGACCCGTTTCTCTGACTCTGCCTGACCAATTTCCACTTCCATGACTTTCCTGAAAGTTGAAAGGGAACAAAACAACCGTGATATGTTATACCAAAAAATTCTTCATAGACTTGTAAGTTCTTTTCCAATATCCAATTTGCTTGGAGCAATTCAAACGCCATCAACACCACAATGGACCACGCATATCGTGTCTCATAATAATATTCATCAAATCCTCTAGTGTAGAGGATTTGATGAATGTTACTATGAGAAATGTCTACAGTGTTTGCCAAATGGATTAAAATTACACAGGAATTCCAACGCCACCCACTCTGATAAAGTTTGTATACGAAACGAGACGCGATATGCACGGTCTGTTGTGGTGTTGATGAATGTTACTATGATGAATGTTACTATGAGAAATGACTATAGTGTTTGCCAAATGGATTAAAATGACACAGGAATTCCAACGCCACCCACTCTGATAAAGTTTGATACGAAACAAGACGCGATATACACGGTCCGTTGTGGTGTTGATGAATGTTACTATGATGAATGTTACTATAAGTTGATGAATGTTACTATGAGAAATGGCTACAGTGTTTGCCAAATGGATTAAAATGACAAAGGAATTCCAACGCCACCCACTCTGATAAAGTTTGTATATGAAACGAGACGCAATATGCACGGTCCGTTGTGGTGTTGATGAATGTTACTATGATGAATGCTACTATGATTTGATGAATGTTACTATGAGAAATGACTACAGTGTTTGCCAAATGGATTAAAATGACACAGGAATTCCAATGCTACCCACTCTGATAAAGTTTGTATATGAAACGAGAAGCAATATGCACGGTCCGTTGTGGTGTTGATGAATGTTACTATGATGAATGTTACTATAAGTTGATGAATGTTACTATGAGAAATGACTATAGCGTTTGCCAAATGGATTAAAATTACACAGGAATTCCAACACCACCCACTCTGATAAAGTTTGTATACGAAACAAGACGCATATGCATGGTCCGTTGTGGTGTTGATGGCGTCTGAATTGCTCCAAGTAAACTGGATACTGGGAAAAGAACTTACGAGTCTATGAAGAATTTTTTGGCATGATATTTCACGGTTGTTTTGCTCCCTTTCAGTTTCCGTCCCGTGATCTCTCTCCTCGGTTTGCACTTTCCCGAAAGTGGCAACCCCTGACACAGAGCCCGAGGGGAGGGGGCTGAACTCAACACAAAACTCTCTAGGAAGTCATAAAACTGGGAAGAGTCCTAACTTAAGCGAGGAACTACGAGGATCTCGAGCCGGGCGCAGCCTCGTCATCTTCTCAGGGGCCCCGGCCGTGGTCCATGTCCCGCCGCTTCCTCCACTGGAGCATCTTCAGAAGGCTTAGGCTGGCTTTGAAGAGCCGGTCGTGCTGGAAGACCATCTGGTGAAAGGCGTTGAGGGGCAGGACGCCGCTGGGGTCGGCGTGCTTGAGGGTGGTGATGGGCGTGTAGAGGCTGTTGGTTTGGTATCGGAAGGGTGGCTTCTCGGACGTGATGATCTTCATGGTGTGCTGCCAGGTGGAGGAGGAGGAGGAGAAGGCACAAGATTACAGATGCTCTGACACGGTTTTAGGGGCAGGAGCTTTCAGGAGTCAAAGCTCAAAGGTAGCCAACGAAAGCAGCCTTGACTCTTGAAAGTTTATATCTCCGTAATTGTGTTGGTCTCTAAGGTGCACCAGGACTCAAATCTAGCTGTCCCACCTCCCAGTAATCAATTGTCTGGGATTATAAGTGTCGCAAATTTTAAAGTTTTACCTAATTTAGGTTGTGGTGGAAGGCAGCAATACAAAGAAGAAGAAGAGATTGGATTTATACCCTGCCCTTCACTCAGCTTACAATCTCCTTTCCCTTCCCCTCCCCACAACAGATACCCTTGTGAGGTAGGCGGGGCTGAGAGAGCTCTTGAGAGAAACTGCCCTTGAGAGAACAGCTCTGACAGAACTACGGCTTGCCCAAGGTCACCCAGCAGCTGCAAGTGGAGGAGTGGGGAGTCAAAACCCAGTTCTCCTAGATTACAGTCCGTGCACTTAACCACTACACCAAACTGGTAAAGTATGAGAAGAAGAAGAGATTGGATTTATACCCCGCCCTTCACTTGGAGTCTCAGAGCGGCTTACAAACTCCTTTCCCTTCCCCTCCCCACAACAGACACCCTGTGAGGTAGGTAGGGCTGAGAGAACTCTGACACAAACTGCTCTTTCAGGAACAGCTGTGCCAGAGCTTGTGACTGACCCAAGGTCACATCAGCAGGTGCAAGTGGAGGAGTGGGGAATCAAACCCGGTTCTCCCAGATTAGAGCCCATGCACTTAACCACTACACCAAACTGGCTCTCCTCTTCACACGCTTCCCCAACTGCAGGATCTGGGTTGGGGAGGCCTAAGAGAGAGAGGAGAAGTGTTTCTTGCCATCCCTAGTTATTCTGGGATGGAGGAGGGGGTGGAAAAGCTGGTCTGGTTCCACCCCTGGGTCTCTCCATGGCAGGGGTGCAGATATGACCTCGCCTATCCCTTCCCCTTTCCCAATCTACCTAGCAATGACAAAGCCAGCCGTCATGGGTCAGCCAGGGCTCAGCAATAGCAAGGACTCCTCAGGAGAAGAGGACATCTCAGGAGCCCCATATAGCCAGCCTTGAATTCACAGAAGTTGACCTGCAAGAGAATGAGCTTCAGGCTTGTCAAGATTCGCAACGACAGCTGGTGCAGAGCCACTGACATCCTCCAGCCCTGATTCGGCAGGTGAACCTCAGTCAGCCGTTCCCAGCCCACAAATATCTCCTGCACTCTTCGAGTGCTGAGACAGAGGCTGAAAACAGAACTACAGGCAAGAAGGCAGAGTGCACGCCTCCGGATGACAAAGACGAGTAGTTGCAGGATTACTTCTGAGCAGCTGGCTGCAAGCATGACCCTTAGGCATGGGACTATAAAAACCAGCTAAGAGAGGCTGTTAGGCATGGACACAATGCGTATTATAGACGCTAGGCCACCGACTCTGCCTTGCCTAATTCTTGGAAGCCTGACCTTGGACTGAACGACCCTGCCCTGTCTGACTTCTGGAACTTGGTACTCAGAGCCTGCAAGCCAGTACACCAGCAGTCAAAGGCAAAAATATACATTTTGGTTGGTTCTTCGGAGCACTGCTAGCATCCCACAACTCAGGCTAATGTTTTCCAGGCGCGAACAGTTCGGGGGTCAGGACTTACCTCTGCCACCTCTTCTGAAGACTGCCCCAGTGCTGTGAAGACGTCCTTGGAATAGGCCATGTAGAGGCCCTGGAACAGATCCTGCGTCTCTTTATCCACCGCAGAGAGATCCAGGTTTTCTACCTCTTCGTACAGCTTCCTCTCGAACTCTGATATGACTGGTCCCGGTTCAATTAAACTGATGCTGGGGAACCACATGAACACGCATGAAGCCGGCATGTACCGAGTCAGACCTTTTGGTCCGTCAAAAGTCAGTATTGTCTACTCAGGCCGGCAGCCGCTCTCCAGGGTCTCCATAAGAACATAAGAGAAGCCAATGTTGGATCAGGCCAATGGCCCATCTAGTCCAACACTCTCTGTCACACAGCGGCCAAAAATACCAGGTGCCATCAGGAGGTCCAGCAGTGGGGCCAGGACACTAGAAGCCCTCCCACTGTTGCCCCCCCAAGCACCAAGAATACAGAGCCTCACCTGCCCCAGACTGAGAGTTCCTATCTATACCTTGTGGCTAATAGCCACTAATGGACCTCTGCTCCATATAAGAACATAAGAGAAGCCAATGTTGGATCAGGCCAGTGGCCCATCTAGTCCAACACTCTGGGTCACACAGTGGCCAAAAAAACCAGGTGCCATCAGGAGGTCCAGCAGTGGGGCCAAGACACTGGAAGCCCTCCCACTGCTGCCCCCCCCAGCACCAAGAATAGAGGGCATCACCTGCCCCAGACCGAGAGCTCCTATCTATACCTTGTGGCTAACAGCCACTGATGGACTTCTGCTCCAGATGTTTATCTAATTCCCTCTTGAAGCCGTCCATGCTTGTAGCTGCCACCACCTCCAGTGGCCGTGAATTCCATATGTTAATCACTCTTTGGGTGAAGAAGGACTTCCTTTTATCTGTTCTAAGGCCTTTCACATCACCTCCTGCCCGGTCCTTTTAAACCTTTTAACTGTTCCCCAGAGAGCGCTACGGTCAGGGTCTCAAAATCGTCTGGCCCTCCCTGGTCTTAAGGACGCCAGGCTGGTATCAACCAGGGCCAGGGCCCTTGCTGTGGCAGCTGCAACTTGGTGGAACGAGCTTCCAGAAGAGACCAGGGCCCCGTGGGACCTTTCACAGTTACGCAGGGTCGCAAAAACGGAGCTCTTCCACCAGGCGTTCAGGTAATGAGCTGCATTTCACCATCGATGCCCTGTGCCTGCTGATAGTGGAATTTATCGCTGACCATAGGATCATTATGCACTGTACCATTACTGTACCGCCATCGTCATGTAAATTGTTTTAACAACTATGTTGTGTGTTTTATATTGATGTTTATATCCAGGGCTCTTTTTGCAGCAGGAACCTCCTTTGCATATTAGGCCACACACCCCTAATGCAGCCAATCCCCCGAGAGCTTATAGAGCTCTTCTTACAGGGGCCGCTGTAAGCTCTTGGAGGATTGGCTACATCAGAGGTGTGTGGCCTAATATGCAAAGGAGTTCCTGCTACACAAAGAGCCTTGTTTATATTGTTGTTTTATTTATTGCTACTTTACGTAAGCCGCCCTGAGCCCACCCCGGCAGGGAGGACGGGGTACAAATCGAATGAATGAATGAATAAATAAAACAGGCGTTGTTGCCAACCTACAGGTGGGGCCTGGATTTTTGCTGGAATTGCAACTGACCTCTAGATATCACTTCCTCTGGGGCAAATGGTGGTTTTGGAGGGCAGGCGCTATGGCAGGGGTCCCAATGTGGGCCCCATCATGCCCGCTGTGTTTTTAGGTTGTGGGCGGTGCCAGGCGGGGCTTCTGCCCAGCAGGGCTTCTGGTTGGCCACTGGCGGTCTGATTGGCAGTGCAGAGTTTTTAAAAATGTTGCTTCGGCCGCCGTGCCACCCCAGCACAAGGACGGCGTAAATGAAGGTCAACAGTGGCAGCCATTTCACGACGGGCTCCACCTCCTGCAGCTGCCATCTTGCGGCTGTGCCCGCCACGCTGCGTCAGAATTCCACAGGTGCTCGCAAGCTATGGTCAGGCCTCACCTGGACTACTGTGTCCTGTTTTGGGCACCACATTTTAGGAAGGATGTTGACAAGCCTTGAGCGTGCCCAGAAGAGGGCGACCAGGATGGTGAGAGAGTTGGAATCCAAGTCCTTTGAGGAAAGGCTGAAAGAGTTGGGTCTGTTTAGCCTGGGGAAGAGAAGGCTTAGAGGGGACATGATGGCAGTCTTCAAGTATCTGAAGGGCTGCCATGTAGAAGACGGAGCAGATCTAGTCTCTCTTGCTCTGGATTGCAAGACTGGATCGAATGGGTGGAAATTACGAGGGAGTTGATACCGGCTAGATATCAGGAGAAACTTCCTAACTGTAAGAGTGGTTGAGCAGTGGAACAGACTGCCTTGGGAGGTGGTGGGTGCTCCTTCCCTGGACGTTTCCAAGGGGAGGCTGGACGACCATCTTTCGGGCATGTTGTAGGGCTATCTGTCGGATGTGCTCCTGCGGAGGACAGGGGGTTGGACTAGATGACCTTTAAGGTCCCTTCCAACTCTAACATTCTATGATTCTATGACCATCTTTCGGGTATGTTGCAGGGCTATCTTTCGGCTGTGCTCCTACAGAGGGCAGGGGGTTGGACTAGATGACCTGCAAGGTCTCTTCCAACGCTAACATTCTATGATTCTATGATTCTAAGCTCAAAAAGGTTGCCCTCCCCTGCTCTGTGACATCAGGTCTCTGCTGAGTTTCCTCTCCAAACTCTGCCCTCCCTAGGCGCCACCCCAAGCTTCCCGGAGTTTCCCAAGATGGGGCTGCCAAAGAGTCCTTTCCATCGCTGAAGTTCCAGGTCTGCTGGGGAAAGAAAGGGGACCGCCCTTCTTCCCCCCACTTGCCAACCAAGAGCTTGAATGCGGGCCTCTGGTATCTTGGGCAGTCATTTCCCCTCTGATTTAAGAAGAAGAGGAGGAGGAGATTGGATTTATACCCCGCCCTTCACTCGGAGTCTCAGAACAGCTTACAAACTCCCTTCCCTTCCCCTCCCCACAGCAGACACCCCCTGTGAGGTAGGCGGGGCTGAGAGAGCTCTGAGAGAAACTGCACTTTTTCGAGAACAGCTGTGCCAGAACTATGGCTTGCCCAAGGTCATCCAGCTAGGTGCAAGTGGAGGAGTGGGGAATCAAACCTGGTTCTCCCAGATTAGATTCCGCGCACTTAACCACCACACCAAACTGGCTCTCACCAAACAGAGGCAATGGGAACACAGCACATGTGCAGAAAGGGACGGGGCATTTTGGGAACACGTCGCCGCTGAAGGACCACCCCTCCCCTTCAAGCTGGGACTGGCTGCGACTCACTTGACCCCGAACTTCAGGGCTTGGAGGGCCAGGCTCTCGAAGAATCCCTCCACCGCGAATTTGGAGGCACAGTAGAAGTCGTTGAAGAAGAGACCTGCAGGGAACAGGGAATCGGGAGGGAATCAGCAACGGAGATGCTCAGCCCTCACCCATATTCAGAAGCATGAGTCATCCGGTAGCTCACATCCAAGTGAGATACATCATGGTAATCGGTCTCGACGTACATTAAGAAAGAAAAAGATGCTGTGTATGATTCAGTCTTGGAGCAGGGCGGTTTTGGTATTCCGCTTTTGAGGAGGCAAGGCGGCACGGCACCTCGGAGCCGGCGGGGCTGTGAAACGGATACACAAAGGGTGAGCAATGCTTCCTCTAAGCTGTGGAGTCTTGTGAGCAAAAATTCTACCATGTGAGGAGGAGGAGGAGGTTGGATTTATACCCCGGCCTTCACTCAGAGTCACAGAGCGGCTTACAAACTCCTTTCCCTTCCCTTCCCCACAACAGGCACCCTGGGAGGTAGGCGGGGCTGAGAGAGCTCTTTCCAGAACTGTCCTTGAGAGAACAGCTCTGACAGAACTATGGCTTGCCCAAGGTCACCCAGCAGCTGCAAGTGGAGAAGTGGGGAATCAAATCTGGTTCTCCCAGATTAGAGTCCACGCACTAAACCATTACGCCAAACTGGCTCTCAACAAACGGTGAGCTCCTGGCATTAAAGTTATGAGCAAGCAATCTGGCTGCTGCATAAATTAGTTTGCTCTGGAGCCCTCCTCCCTGGGCTGAGACAAAAATGTGTGAGCTGGAGGCTAAAAAGCTGTGAGCTAGCTCACACCAGCTCAGCTTAGAGGGAACACTGGCGGTCTGCTGAGGGTTATGTGAAGAGGAGCTGTAAACATCTATATCTGGACCGTTTACTCTTTGAGGAATTTGACTTGGGACTATTTCGGAAGATGCGTTAATTGCATTTTGTATTGGGACCGTGCATTTTGGAATTTCCGATTTATCCTTTTGTATTTATGAAAGACTACTCTATGTGAATGGGTCTGGAGTATTATACCCATTGCTTGTTGAATTTAGTAGTTTGTGTTACACATGCACGGTTTGATTGTTTGTTGCACCTATTCAGAAACAGGCTTGTTAACAAGGTTGTACAGAATCTTGGAAGGCAGGGAAAAGGTGCCGGAGAAGACTTACAGCGGCCAGGACATCCGTGCTCCACAGGGCCCCCTACCCCTACCGGAACAGCTTAAACAGAAGGCGTGGTACCAAAATGTATATTATGGTGGTGGCGATGGGGACAACCGAGGGTTTTCAAGGCAAGAGGCGTCCGGAAGTGTGTTTGGCCTTGGCCTGCCCTGCCTAGCAAGTGTGCATTGCAGAAACCCGCACCAAAGCTTACAATAAGAGACTTCAATACAATAAGTAATTCAACACATGTAATCCATCACAGGAAAATATACAAGTCCACTTGTAAATCATATGATTAATTCTAAGAAGACATTCTCTCTTACAGTGAAACTGAATCATGTTGACCTTGTTAAGAAATTGCAATAAGACTTCCTATAATGAGAAAGATTGCATGAGACTTTATCAAATGTGTTTAATGTCGATAAAAAATGTTTATTATTAAAAAAAAATTGTACTGTGTGAAACATTATGTGGTTAAAATGGCCAAAAAATGTTTGGATTTTATTAGCATGATTGTATTCTATATTCTTATAGCTTCTAGTTCCGGAGGAAGGACCGGAAGTCCGAAACACGGATCAATACCTAGGAAAAGTGTTGGGACGTCTATTCCAGACTTCATTGCTTCCTGCTGAGAGATTTCTATTCTGGACTTTGTTCTTTCCCTTTGGGATATAGTGGACTTGTATATTTTCCTCTGATGGATTACAGGTGTTGAATTACTTATTGTATTGAAGTCTCCTTTTGTAAGCTTTTCTGCGGGTTTCTGCAGTGCACACTTGTTATTTTTTGTTTTCTCTTGATCTTTGTTTACTGTGGACTGTATTGTTGTTGTTGTTGTCTGCCCTGCCTAGCGCCAGAGCCCCCCGTTCCGCATCCCCTCACCTTGCAGCCCCAAGACGCTGCTCATCACCACGATGTGGCCCTCGCGCCGCTGCTTCATGTCGGGGTAGATCTCCCGGATCAGGCGCACCACTCCGAAGAAGTTGGTGTCGAAGAGGCGCTGGACAGAAGCCATGCTGTGGCTTTCCACTGGGCCGATCATGCCCACGCCGGCATTGTTCACTGCAAAGGAAGGGGGGGGGATTGGCTACAGCCGCTCGCCAAGAAAAGGACCGCCTGTTAACACCAGGGCAGAGAGGAGAAGCAATGCTCCCTCTAAGCTGTGGGGTCCTGTGAGCAAAGATTCAACTTTGTGAGCTGCTGGCATTAAAGCGCAGTGGCGCAGTGGGTAAAAGCCCCTGCATAACTATAACATCTGAACTGCCAAGCTGTGTCAGTTCTAGCCCTGCGCTGGTGTGAGCAGCCAAGCCTTGTCCCTAGTTCATCGTCCACCCAGCGATTCGAAAGCTTCGGCAAGTAGATAAATTGGGGACCATCCACTAGGGGTGGGCACACCAACCCCTTCAGGGAGGTGTTAGCTGCTGTGTGAAGATGGCTGCTGCGTTGTGAGATCGGAAGGTGGAAAATCTGTGTCGGCATTCCCTGCAGTGGAGCGCATTGGCCAGGTGGTGGCAGTATGACAATGCAACATCGTTAGTCCTGACGTCATCAGCTGGCCGACAGAAGAATACGCCGTCGGAATACACCTGATTCAGCCTGCAGACAAATCCTCCCAAGTGGCTACAGTGTGTGTATGTGTTGTCTCCCCTATTCCCCCATGAATATTGTTAGTCCAATTGTCAAAAACTGAGTAACTGTAAATCGCTCTGAGCTCACAGGTGTGTGGGAAAAAGCGATCCATAAATTGAAAGTATTATTATTATTATTATTAAAGTTGTGAGCGAGCGATTTGGCTGCTGCATAAATTAGGTTGCTCCGGAGCCACCCTTCCTGAGCTGAGACGAAAATCTGTGAGCCGGAGGCTAAAAGACGGTGAGCTCGCTCACACTCACTCAGCTTAGAGGCAACACTGGAAGAGGGTCCCTTCTACAGTTCAGCCCCCCCCCCCAAACACGTTCTAGCCCTTCAGGTATGGGTGGGGAACAAGCACGCCTACTCTGTACTTTGCAGTTCTGGGCATGCCTCAAAAAGGCAATCGACCAACAGCAAAGGATCTTATTTATTTATTGTCTTTACTATTTTTTGCAACCGGAGTTATAAACAGCAAACCCTCATCTGACAATGAACCTCATTCCACAGGAAAACAGGGAAGGATTTAAAGGTTGCAACGGCAGAAGTTGTCATGTGATTTGACAACAGCTGCTAGAAATTCTGCCAAACACGGGGTAGTTTGTTTGTCGTCGTCTCTAAGTAACCCGGATGATTTTGCTTCTGGAGAGAGAGGAAGTCCTGATTAATGCTCCATCTAAGCTGTGGGGTCTTGTGAGCAAAAATCCTACTTTGTGAGCTCTTGGCATTAAAATTGTGAGCGAGCCATTTGGCTACTGCATAAATTAGTTTGCCTCCGGAACCATCCTTCCTGAGCTAAGACAAAAATGTGTGAGCTAGAGGCTAAAAACCTGTGAGCTAGCTCAAACTAACTTCGCTTAGAGGGAACACTGGTCCTGATTGAATAAAGGGGAGATCAGTTCATCTCTTAAAGCGGAAAGTTTGAGACAATCCAATAAAATACGATCCACAGAGTCAATTTTACTGCTGCCGCAATTACAGTGTCGATCTGAGTATGAAATCCCATTAAATCTTCCTGACCTCACAGCTGAAGGTAGGGCATTCAGGCAAGCTAGCATGAATGTCTTTCTATATTTTGGAAGAATTATCTCAGATAAGTAATTTGGATTTGTTATTGGAGGCTGAACGCCTACTGAAAAGGCTGAGCAAATTTCGCAGGCCCTAATTGAAGTGCTCTCATAGTCAAAGTGACAGCAAAGGGTCAGTTCCCAGAACCAAACCGGCAGACTTGAAGGTTTCCAAGTCCATGGAGATTCACAGTTTGCTTACAATGAAACATTCACACAGCGGCCAGAAGAAAACCAGAAACAAAACAGCTTCAGCTCACGATCAGCCTGACCCACCAAAGCTGCAGGAATTTAGCCTGACCGCAAGAATTTTATCCATTTATGTCTCGCTCTTCCTCCCCAAATTGGCTGACATCCTTCTCCCGCCTCCATTTTATCCACCCAACAACCACCCTGTGAGGTAGGTCAGGCGGAGTGTGTGTGTGACTGGCCCAAGGCCACCCAGCCAGCTTCCAGGGCAGAGCGGGGATTCGAATCTGGGTCTCCCAGATCCTAGCCTAACGCTCTAAACACTGCACAATCCTGGCTCTCCAACTTTGGCTCCGTTGCCCATATACGCCATGGTGGCTTCGTCCAGGGGCGAGCAAATACGATTCTAGACTGGGCCCAGCGATGGAATTTTATAGTACAATGGGATTGGGAAGAAAATAAACAGTGGTCATCCAAGTACTGTGTCCAGTTTTGGGCACCACACTTTAGGAAGGATGTTGACAAGCTCGAGCGTGTCCAGAAGAGGGCAACCAGGATGGTGAGAGGGTTGGAATCCAAGTCTTACGAGGAAAGGCTGAAAGAGTTGGGTATGTTTAGCCTGGGAAAGGGAAGACTTAGAGGGGACATGATTGCAGTCTTCAAATATCTGAAGGGCTGTCATGTAAAAGATGGAGCAGATCTATTCTCTCTTGCTCCAGATGGCCAGGCTAGATCTAATGGGTGGAAATTACAAGGGAGTTGTTACCGGCTAAATATCAGGAGAAACTTCCTAACTGTAAGAGCGGTTGAGCAGTGGAACAGTCTGCCTCTAGAGGTGGTGGATGCCCCTTCGCTGGACGTTTTTAAGTGGAGGCTGTATGACCATCTTTTGGGTATGTTGTAGGGCTCTCTTTCGGCTACGCTCCTGCAGAGTGCAGGGGTTGGACTAGATGACCTGCAAGGTCCCTTCCAACTCTAACATTCTATGATTCTATGAAGAACAAAAGGGGGGTGGATTTCTTGGAACTAAAACCAGGGGAGGTTTTCCTACCAAGCACGTCCACCTTGCGCTGGGGGATGCTATCCACGCAGCGCCGGATCGACTCCTCGCTGCCCACGTCCAGCTCCTTGATTTCCAGCGTCTTGTCCAAGGCAGGCCCGGCTTCCCTCTCCAGGGCTTCCCTCTTCTCCAGATTCCTCATCGTGGCGATAACTGAGGAGGGAAAAGGGAAAGCCGGAGGCTGTTACAGGAGGCCTCCGTTTCCCCAGCCAAGGGGATACGGGAAGGGGGTCCCCTTGGGAGTACTGAAGGTCAGGGCAACTGGCTGAGCTGACGTCTATCAAGCTGATAAGACATAAAAATTAAGGTGCTCAAGATTCCAGAACATTCAGGGCTCAAGCCAAGAGCTTATTAATGATGTTTGGGCACATGTTCTATTCAACCCAGCATCCCAATCGGGCGGGGGGCAGTAGGGAGGATGTCACCCCGAGAAGTCACAATCTCTGGGTTTGGGTCAGGGAACAGGAGGGCCCAGGGGCTCCATCAGGCTACTGGGGGCTTTCTCGGGCCACTGACATCATGCCCCCTCTGATGCCTTCTGCTACACAAGCCAGGACGGGGTGGATAAACATCGACACCCCCCCCACACCATTACAGTGAATCCTTAAATCCAAGATGGGCGGGGGGGGGGAGGAAGCAGCCCCCTTCGCCGGCAATTCTGGGGGCGGTCTTCCAGCCCAGCGACCAGAAGTGAGACTGGCCACAGTTGAAAGCAGGACGATGGTCTGGACAGATCCTATCAGGTAGACCAAGAACAGAAGAGAGGCCATGTTGGATTAGGCCAGTGGCCCATCCAGTCCACACAGTGGCCAGAAATACCAGGTGCCCTCAGGAGGTCCAGCAGTGGGGCCAGGACACTACAAGCCCCCCACTGTTGCCCCCCCACGCAGGCACCAAGACCACAGAGCATCACTGCCCCAGACATAAGAACATAAGAGAAGCCAATGTTGGATCAGGCCAGTGACCCATCCAGTCCAACACTCTGTGTCACACAGTGGCCAAAAAGACCAGGTGCCCTCAGGAGGTCCAGCAGTGGGGCCAGGACACTAGAAACCCTCCCACTGTTGACCCCCCAAGCACCAAGAATACAGAGCATTCCTTGCCCCAGACATAAGAACAGAAGAGAAGCCAATGTTGGATCAGGCCAACGGCCCAGTCCAGTCCAACACTCTGTGTCACACAGTGGCCAGAAATACCAGGGGCCCTCAGGAGGTCCAGCAGTGGGGCCAGAACTCTAAACGCCTTCCCACTTTTGCCTCCCCCCAGCACCAAGAAGACAGAACATCACTGGCCCCAGACAGAGTGTACCATCTGTACCTTGTGGCTCCTTTCCAGACAGAGTGAGTGAATCAGTGAAATGTGGAATTGGCTGCCAGAGGACGTAGTGATGGCCACAGGAACAAACAGCTTTCAAAGGAGATTAGGCAGATTGATGGAGGGCAAGTCTATCAGTGGCTATCAGTCATGGTTACTTAGGGGAACCTCCACATTCAGAGGCACTAAGCTGGACTAGGTGGACCCTCCCTGGTCTGGCCCAGCAGGGCTCTTCTGGTGTCCTTCTCAGAGGAAGGCCTCGGCCTCCCTGCCCTGTTGCTGGCCCTCCAGAGGAACTGGCTGGCCACTGTGCGAGACAGGAGGCTGGACTGGAGGGACCCTCCCTGGTCTGGCCCAGCAGGGCTCTTCTGGTGTCCTTCTCAGGGGGAGGCCTCGGCCTCTCTGCCCTGTTGCTGGCCCTCCAGAGGAACTGGCTGGCCCCTGTGTGAGACGGGGGGCTGGACTGGATGGACCCTCCCTGGTCTGACCCAGCCGGGCTCTTCTGGTGTCCTTCTCAGGGGGAGGCCTCGGCCCCGCTGCCCTGTTGCTGGCCCTCCAGTGGAACTGGCTGGCCCCTGTGTGAGACGGGAGGCTGGACTGGATGGACCCTCCCTGGTCTGACCCAGCAGGGCTCTTCTGGTGTCCTTCTCAGGGGAAGGCCTCGGCCTCTCTGCCCTGTTGCTGGCCCTCCAGAGGAACTGGCTGGCCCCTATGTGAGACGGGAGGCTGGACTGGAGGGACCCTCCCTGGTCTGGCCAAGCAGGGCTCTTCTGGTGTCCTTCTCAGGGGAAGGCCTCGGCCTCCCTGCCCTGTTGCTGGCCCTCCAGAGGAACTGGCTGGCCCCTGTGTGAGACGGGAGGCTGGACTGGAGGGACCCTCCCTGGTCTGGCCCAGCAGGGCTCTTCTGGTGTCCTTCTCAGGGGAAGGCCTCGGCCTCCCTGCCCTGTTGCTGGCCCTCCAGAGGAACTGGCTGGCCCCTATGTGAGACGGGAGGCTGGACTGGAGGGACCCTCCCTGGTCTGGCCCAGCAGGGCTCTTCTGGTGTCCTTCTCAGGGGAAGGCCTCGGCCTCTCTGCCCTGTTGCTGGCCCTCCAGAGGAACTGGCTGGCCCCTGTGTGAGACGGGAGGCTGGACTGGAGGGACCCTCCCTGGTCTGGCCCAGCAGGGCTCTTCTGGTGTCCTTCTCAGGGGAAGGCCTCGGCCCCTCTGCCCTGTTGCTGGCCCTCCAGAGGAACTGGCTGGCCCCTATGTGAGACGGGAGGCTGGACTGGAGGGACCCTCCCTGGTCTGACCCAGCAGGGCTCTTCTGGTGTCCTTCTCAGGGGAAGGCCTCGGCCTCTCTGCCCTGTTGCTGGCCCTCCAGAGGAACTGGCTGGCCCCTGAGTGAGACGGGAGGCTGGACTGGATGGACCCTCCCTGGTCTGACCCAGCAGGGCTCTTCTGGTGTCCTTCTCAGGGGAAGGCCTCGGCCTCCCTGCCCTGTTGCTGGAACTCCAGAGGAACTGGCTGGCCCCTGTGTGAGACGGGAGGCTGGACTGGAGGGACCCTCCCTGGTCTGGCCCAGCAGGGCTCTTCTGGTGTCCTTCTCAGGGGAAGGCCTCGGCCTCCCTGCCCTGTTGCTGGCCCTCCAGAGGAACTGGCTGGCCCCTGTGTGAGACGGGAGGCTGGACTGGAGGGACCCTCCCTGGTCTGGCCCAGCAGGGCTCTTCTGGTGTCCTTCTCAGGGGAAGGCCTCGGCCTCCCTGCCCTGTTGCTGGCCCTCCAGAGGAACTGGCTGGCCCCTGTGTGAGACGGGAGGCTGGGCTGGAGGGACCCTCCCTGGTCTGACCCAGCAGGGCTCTTCTGGTGTCCTTCTCAGGGGGAGGCCTCGGCCTCTCTGCCCTGTTGCTGGCCCTCCAGAGGAACTGGCTGGCCCCTGTGTGAGACGGGGAGGCTGGACTGGATGGACCCTCCCTGGTCTGGCCCAGCAGGGCTCTTCTGGTGTCCTTCTCAGGGGAAGGCCTCGGCCTCCCTGCCCTGTGGCTGGCCCTCCAGAGGAACTGGCTGGCCCCTGTGTGAGACGGGAGGCTGGACTGGAGGGACCCTCCCTGGTCTGGCCCAGCAGGGCTCTTCTGGTGTCCTTCTCAGGGGAAGGCCTCGGCCTCCCTGCCCTGTTGCTGGCCCTCCAGAGGAACTGGCTGGCCACTGGGTGAGGCAGGAGGCTGGACTGGAGGGACCCTCCCTGGTCTGACCCAGCAGGGCTCTTCTGGTGTCCTTCTCAGGGGAAGGCCTCGGCCTCCCTGCCCTGTTGCTGGCCCTCCAGAGGGACTGGCTGGCCCCTGTGTGAGATGGGAGGCTGGACTGGATGGACCCTCCCTGGTCTGACCCAGCAGGGCCCTTCTGGTGTCCTTATCAGGGGAAGGCCTCGGCCTCCCTGCCCTGTTGCTGGCCCTCCAGAGGAACTGGCTGGCCCCTGTGTGAGACGGGAGGCTGGACTGGAGGGACCCTCCCTGGTCTGACCCAGCAGGGCTCTTCTGGTGTCCTTCTCAGGGGAAGGCCTCGGCCTCTCTGCCCTGTTGCTAGCCCTCCAGAGGAACTGGCTGGCCCCCATGTGAGACGGGAGGCTGGACTGGATGGACCCTCCCTGGCCTGACCCAGCAGGGCTCTTCTGGTGTCCTTCTCAGGGGAAGGCCCCGGCCTCTCTGCCCTGTTGCTGGCCCTGCAGAGGAACTGGCTGGCCCCTGTGTGAGACGGGAGGCTGGACTGGATGGACCCTCCCTGGCCTGACCCAGCAGGGCTCTTCTGGTGTCCTTCTCAGGGGAAGGCCTCGGCCTCTCTGCCCTGTTGCTGGCCCTCCAGAGGAACTGGCTGGCCCCTGTGTGAGACGGGAGGCTGGACTGGATGGACCCTCCCTGGTCTGGCCCAGCAGGGCTCTTCTGGTGTCCTTCTCAGGGGAAGGCCTCGGCCTCCCTGCCCTGTAGTTGGCCCTACAGAGGAACTGGCTGGCCCCTGTGTGAGACGGGAGGCTGGACTGGAGGGACCCTCCCTGGTCTGGCCCAGCAGGGCTCTTCTGGTGTCCTTCTCAGGGGAAGGCCTCGGCCTC
The DNA here is from genome assembly GCA_029375565.1 of Gekko gecko. Classification (NCBI taxonomy): domain Eukaryota; kingdom Metazoa; phylum Chordata; class Lepidosauria; order Squamata; family Gekkonidae; genus Gekko; species Gekko gecko. Next base: position 54,537 of record JAPDNY010000190.1, on the reverse strand, counting down.
CCTGCCCTGTTGCTGGCCCTCCAGAGGAACTGGCTGGCCACTGTGCGAGACAGGAGGCTGGACTGGAGGGACCCTCCCTGGTCTGGCCCAGCAGGGCTCTTCTGGTGTCCTTCTCAGGGGGAGGCCTCGGCCTCTCTGCCCTGTTGCTGGCCCTCCAGAGGAACTGGCTGGCCCCTGTGTGAGACGGGAGGCTGGACTGGAGGGACCCTCCCTGGTCTGGCCCATCAGGGCTCTTCTGGTGTCCTTCTCAGGGGAAGGCCTCGGCCTCCCTGCCCTGTTGCTGGCCCTCCAGAGGAACTGGCTGGCCCCTGTGTGAGACGGGAGGCTGGACTGGATGGACCCTCCCTGGTCTGACCCAGCAGGGCTCTTCTGGTGTCCTTCTCAGGGAAGGCCTCGGCCTCCCTGCCCTGTTGCTGGCCCTCCAGAGGAACTGGCTGGCCCCTGTGTGAGACGGGAGGCTGGACTGGATGGACCCTCCCTGGTCTGGCCCAGCAGGGCTCTTCTGGTGTCCTTCTCAGGGGAAGGCCTCGGCCTCCCTGCCCTGTTGCTGGCCCTCCAGAGGAACTGGCTGGCCCCTGTGTGAGACGGGAGGCTGGACTGGATGGACCCTCCCTGGTCTGGCCCAGCAGGGCTCTTCTGGTGTCCTTCTCAGGGGAAGGCCTCGGCCTCTCTGCCCTGTTGCTGGCCCTCCAGAGGAACTGGCTGGCCCCTGTGTGAGACGGGAGGCTGGACTGGATGGACCCTCCCTGGTCTGACCCAGCAGGGCTCTTCTGGTGTCCTTCTCAGGGGAAGGCCTCGGCCTCCCTGCCCTGTTGCTGGCCCTGCAGAGGAACTGGCTGGCCCCTGTGTGAGACGGGAGGCTGGACTGGATGGACCCTCCCTGGTCTGGCCCAGCAGGGCTCTTCTGGTGTCCTTCTCCAGGGAAGGCCTCGGCCTCCCTGCCCTGTGGCTGGCCCTCCAGAGGAACTGGCTGGCCACTGTGCGAGACAGGAGGCTGGACTGGAGGGACCCTCCCTGGTCTGGCCCAGCAGGGCTCTTCTGGTGTCCTTCTCAGGGGGAGGCCTCGGCCTCTCTGCCCTGTTGCTGGCCCTCCAGAGGAACTGGCTGGCCCCTGTGTGAGACGGGGAGGCTGGACTGGAGGGACCCTCCCTGGTCTGGCCCATCAGGGCTCTTCTGGTGTCCTTCTCAGGGGAAGGCCTCGGCCTCCCTGCCCTGTTGCTGGCCCTCCAGAGGAACTGGCTGGCCCCTGTGTGAGACGGGAGGCTGGACTGGATGGACCCTCCCTGGTCTGACCCATCAGGGCTCTTCTGGTGTCCTTCTCAGGGGAAGGCCTCGGCCTCCCTGCCCTGTTGCTGGCCCTCCAGAGGAACTGGCTGGCCCCTGTGTGAGACGGGAGGCTGGACTGGATGGACCCTCCCTGGTCTGGCCCAGCAGGGCTCTTCTGGTGTCCTTCTCAGGGGAAGGCCTCGGCCTCCCTGCCCTGTTGCTGGCCCTCCAGAGGAACTGGCTGGCCCCTGTGTGAGACGGGAGGCTGGACTGGATGGACCCTCCCTGGTCTGGCCCAGCAGGGCTCTTCTGGTGTCCTTCTCAGGGGAAGGCCTCGGCCTCTCTGCCCTGTTGCTGGCCCTCCAGAGGAACTGGCTGGCCCCTGTGTGAGACGGGAGGCTGGACTGGATGGACCCTCCCTGGTCTGACCCAGCAGGGCTCTTCTGGTGTCCTTCTCAGGGGAAGGCCTCGGCCTCCCTGCCCTGTTGCTGGCCCTCCAGAGGAACTGGCTGGCCCCTGTGTGAGACGGGAGGCTGGACTGGATGGACCCTCCCTGGTCTGGCCCAGCAGGGCTCTTCTGGTGTCCTTCTCAGGGGAAGGCCTCGGCCTCCCTGCCCTGTGGCTGGCCTCTCCAGAGGAACTGGCTGGCCCCTGTGTGAGACGGGAGGCTGGACTGGATGGACCCTCCCTGGTCTGGCCCAGCAGGGCTCTTCTGGTGTCCTTCTCAGGGGAAGGCCTCGGCCTCTCTGCCCTGTTGCTGGCCCTCCAGAGGAACTGGCTGGCCCCTGTGTGAAGACGGGAGGCTGGACTGGATGGACCCTCCCTGGTCTGACCCAGCAGGGCTCTTCTGGGTGTCCTTCTCAGGGGAAGGCCTCGGCCTCCCTGCCCTGTTGCTGGCCCTCCAGAGGAACTGGCTGGCCCCTGTGTGAGACGGGAGGCTGGACTGGATGGACCCTCCCTGGTCTGGCCCAGCAGGGCTCTTCTGGTGTCCTTCTCAGGGGAAGGCCTCGGCCTCCCCTGCCCTGTTGCTGGCCCTCCAGAGGAACTGGCTGGCCCCTGTGTGAGACGGGAGGCTGGACTGGATGGACCCTCCCTGGTCTGACCCAGCAGGGCTCTTCTGGTGTCCTTCTCAGGGGAAGGCCTCGGCCTCCTCTGCCCTGTTGCTGGCCCTCCAGAGGAACTGGCTGGCCCCTGTGTGAGATGGGAGGCTGGACTGAATGGACCCTCCCTGGTCTGGCCCAGCAGGGCTCTTCTGGTGTCCTTCTCAGGGGAAGGCCTCGGCCTCCTCTGCCCTGTTGCTGGCCCTCCCAGAGGAACTGGCTGGCCCCTGTGTGAGATGGGAGGCTGGCCTGAATGGACCCTCCCTGGTCTGGCCCAGCAGGGCTCTTCTGGTGTCCTTCTCAGGGGAAGGCCTCGGCTCTCCCTGCCCTGTTGCTGGCCCTCCAGAGGAACTGGCTGGCCCCTGTGTGAGATGGGAGGCTGGACTGAATGGACCCTCCTGGTCTGGCCCAGCAGGGCTCTTCTGGTGTCCTTCTCCAGGGGAAGGCCTCGGCCTCCCTGCCCTGTTGCTGGCCCTCCAGAGGAACTGGCTGGCCCCTGTGTGAGACGGGAGGCTGGACTGGATGGACCCTCCCTGGTCTGACCCAGCAGGGCTCTTCTGGTGTCCTTCTCAGGGAAGGCCTCGGCCTCCCTGCCCTGTTGCTGGTCCTCCAGAGGAACTGGCTGGCCCCTGTGTGAGACGGGAGGCTGGACTGAATGGACCCTCCCTGGTCTGACCCAGCAGGGCTCTTCTGGTGTCCTTCTCAGGGGAAGGCCTCGCGCCCCCCTGCCCTGTTGCTGGCCCTCCAGAGGAACTGGCTGGCCCCTGTGTGAGACGGGAGGCTGGACTGGATGGACCCTCCCTGGTCTGACCCAGCAGGGCTCTTCTGGTGTCTTTCTCAGGGGGAGGCCTCGGCCCCTCTGCCCTGTTGCTGGCCCTCCAGAGGAACTGGCTGGCCCCTGTGTGAGACGGGAGGCTGGACTGGATGGACCCTCCCTGGTCTGACCCAGCAGGGCTCTTCTGGTGTCCTTCTCAGGGGAAGGCCTCGGCCTCCCTGCCCTGTTGCTGGCCCTCCCAGAGGAACTGGCTGGCCCCTGTGTGAGATGGGAGGCTGGACTGAATGGACCCTCCCTGGTCTGGCCCAGCAGGGCTCTTCTGGTGTCCTTCTCAGGGGAAGGCCTCGGCCTCCCTGCCCTGTTGCTGGCCCTCCAGAGGAACTGGCTGGCCCCTGTGTGAGATGGGAGGCTGGACTGGATGGACCCTCCCTGGTCTGACCCAGCAGGGCTCTTCTGGTGTCCTTCTCAGGGGAAGGCCTCGGCCTCTCTGCCCTGTTGCTGGCCCTCCAGAGGAACTGGCTGGCCCCTGTGTGAGACGGGAGGCTGGACTGGATGGACCCTCCCTGGTCTGACCCAGCAGGGCTCTTCTGGTGTCCTTCTCAGGGGGAGGCCTCGGCCTCTCTGCCCTGTTGCTGGCCCTCCAGAGGAACTGGCTGGCCCCTGTGTGAGACGGGAGGCTGGACTGGATGGACCCTCCCTGGTCTGACCCAGCAGGGCTCTTCTGGTGTCCTTCTCAGGGGAAGGCCTCGGCCTCTCTGCCCTGTTGCTGGCCCTCCAGAGGAACTGGCTGGCCCCTGTGTGAGATGGGAGGCTGGACTGAATGGACCCTCCCTGGTCTGGCCCAGCAGGGCTCTTCTGGTGTCCTTCTCAGGGGAAGGCCTCGGCCTCCCTGCCCTGTTGCTGGCCCTCCAGAGGAACTGGCTGGCCCCTGTGTGAGACGGGAGGCTGGACTGGATGGACCCTCCCTGGTCTGACCCAGCAGGGCTCTTCTGGTGTCCTTCTCAGGGGAAGGCCTCGGCCTCCCTGCCCTGTTGCTGGCCCTCCAGAGGAACTGGCTGGCCCCTGTGTGAGATGGGAGGCTGGACTGGATGGACCCTCCCTGGTCTGGCCCAGCAGGGCTCTTCTGGTGTCCTTCTCAGGGGAAGGCCTCGGCCTCCCTGCCCTGTTGCTGGCCCTCCAGAGGAACTGGCTGGCCCCTGTGTGAGACGGGAGGCTGGACTGGATGGACCCTCCTGGTCTGACCCAGCAGGGCTCTTCTGGTGTCCTTCTCAGGGGAAGGCCTCGGCCTCCCTGCCCTGTTGCTGGCCCTCCAGAGGAACTGGCTGGCCCCTGTGTGAGATGGGAGGCTGGACTGAATGGACCCTCCCTGGTCTGTCCCAGCAGGGCTCTTCTGGTGTCCTTCTCAGGGGAAGGCCTCGGCCTCCCTGCCCTGTTGCTGGCCCTCCAGAGGAACTGGCTGGCCCCTGTGTGAGACGGGAGGCTGGACTGAATGGACCCTCCCTGGTCTGGCCCAGCAGGGCTCTTCTGGTGTCCTTCTCAGGGGAAGGCCTCGGCCTCCCTGCCCTGTTGCTGGCCCTCCAGAGGAACTGGCTGGCCCCTGTGTGAGACGGGGGGGCTGGACTGGATGGACCCTCCCTGGTCTGACCCAGCAGGGCTCTTCTGGTGTCCTTCTCAGGGGAAGGCCTCGGCCTCTCTGCCCTGTTGCTGGCCCTCTAGAGGAACTGGCTGGCCCCTGTGTGAGATGGGAGGCTGGACTGGATGGACCCTCCCTGGTCTGACCCAGCAGGGCTCTTCTGGTGTCCTTCTCAGGGGAAGGCCTCGGCCTCCCTGCCCTGTTGCTGGCCCTCCAGAGGAACTGGCTGGCCCCTGTGTGAGATGGGAGGCTGGACTGAATGGACCCTCCCTGGTCTGGCCCAGCAGGGCTCTTCTGAGTGTCCTTCTCAGGGGAAGGCCTCGGCCTCCCTGCCCTGTTGCTGGCCCTCCAGAGGAACTGGCTGGCCCCTGTGTGAGACGGGAGGCTGGACTGGATGGACCCTCCCTGGTCTGACCCAGCAGGGCTCTTCTGGTGTCCTTCTCAGGGGAAGGCCTCGGCCTCTCTGCCCTGTTGCTGGCCCTCCAGAGGAACTGGCTGGCCCCTGTGTGAGACGGGAGGCTGGACTGAATGGACCCTCCCTGGTCTGGCCCAGCAGGGCTCTTCTGAGTGTCCTTCTCAGGGGAAGGCCTCGGCCTCTCCTGCCCTGTTGCTGGCCCTCCAGAGGAACTGGCTGGCCCCTGTGTGAGACGGGAGGCTGGACTGGATGGACCCTCCCTGGTCTGACCCAGCAGGGCTCTTCTGGTGTCCTTCTCAGGGGAAGGCCTCGGCCTCCCTGCCCTGTGGCTGGCCCTCCAGAGGAACTGGCTGGCCCCTGTGTGAGACGGGAGGCTGGACTGGAGGGACCCTCCCTGGTCTGGCCCAGCAGGGCTCTTCTGGTGTCCTTCTCAGGGGAAGGCCTCGGCCTCCCTGCCCTGTTGCTGGCCCTCCAGAGGAACTGGCTGGCCCCTGTGTGAGACGGGATGCTGGACTGGAGGGACCCTCCCTGGTCTGGCCCAGCAGGGCTCTTCTGGTGTCCTTCTCAGGGGAAGGCCTCGGCCTCCCTGCCCTGTTGCTGGCCCTCCAGAGGAACTGGCTGGCCCCTGTGTGAGATGGGAGGCTGGACTGGATGGACCCTCCCTGGTCTGGCCCAGCAGGGCTCTTCTGGTGTCCTTCTCAGGGGAAGGCCTCGGCCTCTCTGCCCTGTTGCTGGCCCTCCAGAGGAACTGGCTGGCCCCTGTGTGAGACGGGAGGCTGGACTGGATGGACCCTCCCTGGTCTGGCCCAGCAGGGCTCTTCTGGTGTCCTTCTCAGGGGAAGGCCTCGGCCTCTCTGCCCTGTTGCTGGCCCTCCAGAGGAACTGGCTGGCCCCTGTGTGAGATGGGAGGCTGGACTGGATGGGACCCTCCCTGGTCTGGCCCAGCAGGGCTCTTCTGGTGTCCTTCTCAGGGGAAGGCCTCGGCCTCCCTGCCCTGTTGCTGGCCCTCCAGAGGAACTGGCTGGCCCCTGTGTGAGACGGGAGGCTGGACTGGATGGACCCTCCCTGGTCTGGCCCAGCAGGGCTCTTCTGGTGTCCTTCTCAGGGGAAGGCCTCGGCCTCCCTGCCCTGTTGCTGGCCCTCCAGAGGAACTGGCTGGCCCCTGTGTGAGATGGGAGGCTGGACTGGATGGACCCTCCCTGGTCTGACCCAGCAGGGCTCTTCTGGTGTCCTTCTCAGGGGAAGGCCTCGGCCTCCCTGCCCTGTTGCTGGCCCTCCAGAGGAACTGGCTGGCCCCTGTGTGAGACGGGAGGCTGGACTGGATGGACCCTCCCTGGTCTGACCCAGCAGGGCTCTTCTGGTGTCCTTCTCAGGGGAAGGCCTCGGCCTCCCTGCCCTGTTGCTGGCCCTCCAGAGGAACTGGCTGGCCCCTGTGTGAGACGGGAGGCTGGACTGGATGGGACCCTCCCTGGTCTGACCCAGCAGGGCTCTTCTGGTGTCCTTCTCAGGGGAAGGCCTCGGCCTCTCTGCCCTGTTGCTGGCCCTCCAGAGGAACTGGCTGGCCCCTGTGTGAGACGGGAGGCTGGACTGGATGGACCCTCCCTGGTCTGACCCAGCAGGGCTCTTCTGGTGTCCTTCTCAGGGGAAGGCCTCGGCCTCTCTGCCCTGTGGCTGGCCCTCCAGAGGAACTGGCTGGCCCCTGTGTGAGACGGGAGGCTGGACTGGAGGGACCCTCCCTGGTCTGACCCAGCAGGGCTCTTCTGGTGTCCTTCTCAGGGGAAGGCCTCGGCCTCCCTGCCCTGTTGCTGGCCCTCCCAGAGGAACTGGCTGGCCCCTGTGTGAGATGGGAGGCTGGACTGGATGGACCCTCCCTGGTCTGACCCAGCAGGGCTCTTCTGGTGTCCTTCTCAGGGGAAGGCCTCGGCCTCCCTGCCCTGTTGCTGGCCCTCCAGAGGAACTGGCTGGCCCCTGTGTGAGACGGGAGGCTGGACTGGAGGGACCCTCCCTGGTCTGACCCAGCAGGGCTCTTCTGGTGTCCTTCTCAGGGAAGGCCTCGGCCTCCCTGCCCTGTTGCTGGCCCTCCAGAGGAACTGGCTGGCCCCTGTGTGAGATGGGAGGCTGGACTGGATGGACCCTCCCTGGTCTGGCCCAGCAGGGCTCTTCTGGTGTCCTTCTCAGGGGAAGGCCTCGGCCTCTCTGCCCTGTTGCTGGCCCTCCAGAGGAACTGGCTGGCCCCTGTGTGAGACGGGAGGCTGGACTGGATGGACCCTCCCTGGTCTGACCCAGCAGGGCTCTTCTGGTGTCCTTCTCAGGGGAAGGCCTCGGCCTCTCTGCCCTGTTGCTGGCCCTCCAGAGGAACTGGCTGGCCCCTGTGTGAGACGGGAGGCTGGACTGGATGGACCCTCCCTGGTCTGGCCCAGCAGGGCTCTTCTGGTGTCCTTCTCAGGGGAAGGCCTCGGCCTCCCTGCCCTGTGGCTGGCCCTCCAGAGGAACTGGCTGGCCCCTGTGTGAGACGGGAGGCTGGACTGGATGGACCCTCCCTGGTCTGGCCCAGCAGGGCTCTTCTGGTGTCCTTCTCAGGGGAAGGCCTCGGCCTCTCTGCCCTGTTGCTGGCCCTCCAGAGGAACTGGCTGGCCCCTGTGTGAGACGGGAGGCTGGACTGGATGGACCCTCCCTGGTCTGACCCAGCAGGGCTCTTCTGGTGTCCTTCTCAGGGGAAGGCCTCGGCCTCCCTGCCCTGTTGCTGGCCCTCCAGAGGAACTGGCTGGCCCCTGTGTGAGACGGGAGGCTGGACTGGATGGACCCTCCCTGGTCTGGCCCAGCAGGGCTCTTCTGGTGTCCTTCTCAGGGGAAGGCCTCGGCCTCCCTGCCCTGTTGCTGGCCCTCCAGAGGAACTGGCTGGCCCCTGTGTGAGACGGGAGGCTGGACTGGATGGACCCTCCCTGGTCTGACCCAGCAGGGCTCTTCTGGTGTCCTTCTCAGGGGAAGGCCTCGGCCTCCCTGCCCTGTTGCTGGCCCTCCAGAGGAACTGGCTGGCCCCTGTGTGAGATGGGAGGCTGGACTGAATGGACCCTCCCTGGTCTGGCCCAGCAGGGCTCTTCTGGTGTCCTTCTCAGGGGAAGGCCTCGGCCTCCCTGCCCTGTTGCTGGCCCTCCAGAGGAACTGGCTGGCCCCTGTGTGAGATGGGAGGCTGGCCTGAATGGACCCTCCCTGGTCTGACCCAGCAGGGCTCTTCTGGTGTCCTTCTCAGGGGAAGGCCTCGGCCTCCCTGCCCTGTTGCTGGCCCTCCAGAGGAACTGGCTGGCCCCTGTGTGAGATGGGAGGCTGGACTGAATGGACCCTCCCTGGTCTGGCCCAGCAGGGCTCTTCTGGTGTCCTTCTCAGGGGAAGGCCTCGGCCTCCCTGCCCTGTTGCTGGCCCTCCAGAGGAACTGGCTGGCCCCTGTGTGAGATGGGAGGCTGGACTGAATGGACCCTCCCTTGTCTGGCCCAGCAGGGCTCTTCTGGTGTCCTTCTCAGGGGAAGGCCTCGGCCTCCCTGCCCTGTGGCTGGCCCTCCAGAGGAACTGGCTGGCCCCTGTGTGAGATGGGAGGCTGGACTGAATGGACCCTCCCTGGTCTGACCCAGCAGGGCTCTTCTGGTGTCCTTCTCAGGGGAAGGCCTCGGCCTCCCTGCCCTGTGGCTGGCCCTCCAGAGGAACTGGCTGGCCCCTGTGTGAGACGGGAGGCTGGACTGGAGGGACCCTCCCTGGTCTGGCCCAGCAGGGCTCTTCTGGTGTCCTTCTCAGGGGAAGGCCTCGGCCTCCCTGCCCTGTTGCTGGCCCTCCAGAGGAACTGGCTGGCCCCTGTGTGAGACGGGATGCTGGACTGGAGGGACCCTCCCTGGTCTGGCCCAGCAGGGCTCTTCTGGTGTCCTTCTCAGGGGAAGGCCTCGGCCTCCCTGCCCTGTTGCTGGCCCTCCAGAGGAACTGGCTGGCCCCTGTGTGAGATGGGAGGCTGGACTGAATGGACCCTCCCTTGTCTGGCCCAGCAGGGCTCTTCTGGTGTCCTTCTCAGGGGAAGGCCTCGGCCTCCCTGCCCTGTTGCTGGCCCTCCAGAGGAACTGGCTGGCCCCTGTGTGAGATGGGAGGCTGGACTGGATGGACCCTCCCTGGTCTGGCCCAGCAGGGCTCTTCTGGTGTCCTTCTCAGGGGAAGGCCTCGGCCTCCCTGCCCTGTTGCTGGCCCCTCCAGAGGAACTGGCTGGCCCCTGTGTGAGATGGGAGGCTGGACTGGATGGACCCTCCCTGGTCTGGCCCAGCAGGGCTCTTCTGGTGTCCTTCTCAGGGGAAGGCCTCGGCCTCCCTGCCCTGTTGCTGGCCCTCCAGAGGAACTGGCTGGCCCCTGTGTGAGACGGGAGGCTGGACTGAATGGACCCTCCCTGGTCTGGCCCAGCAGGGCTCTTCTGGTGTCCTTCTCAGGGGAAGGCCTCGGCCTCCCTGCCCTGTTGCTGGCCCTCCAGAGGAACTGGCTGGCCCCTGTGTGAGATGGGAGGCTGGACTGGATGGACCCTCCCTGGTCTGGCCCAGCAGGGCTCTTCTGGTGTCCTTCTCAGGGGAAGGCCTCGGCCTCCCTGCCCTGTTGCTGGCCCTCCAGAGGAACTGGCTGGCCCCTGTGTGAGATGGGAGGCTGGACTGGATGGACCCTCCCTGGTCTGGCCCAGCAGGGCTCTTCTGGTGTCCTTCTCAGGGGAAGGCCTCGGCCTCCCTGCCCTGTTGCTGGCCCTCCAGAGGAACTGGCTGGCCCCTGTGTGAGACGGGAGGCTGGACTGGAGGGACCCTCCCTGGTCTGACCCAGCAGGGCTCTTCTGGTGTCCTTCTCAGGGGAAGGCCCCCGGCCTCTCTGCCCTGTTGCTGGCCCTCCAGAGGGACTGGCTGGCCCCTGTGTGAGACGGGAGGCTGGACTGGATGGACCCTCCCTGGTCTGACCCAGCAGGGCTCTTCTGGTGTCCTTCTCAGGGGAAGGCCTCGGCCTCCCTGCCCTGTGGCTGGCCCTCCAGAGGAACTGGCTGGCCCCTGTGTGAGACGGGAGGCTGGACTGGAGGGACCCTCCCTGGTCTGGCCCAGCAGGGCTCTTCTGGTGTCCTTCTCAGGGGAAGGCCTCGGCCTCCCTGCCCTGTTGCTGGCCCTCCAGAGGAACTGGCTGGCCCCTGTGTGAGATGGGAGGCTGGACTGAATGGACCCTCCCTGGTCTGGCCCAGCAGGGCTCTTCTGGTGTCCTTCTCAGGGGAAGGCCTCGGCCTCCCTGCCCTGTTGCTGGCCCTCCAGAGGAACTGGCTGGCCCCTGTGTGAGACGGGAGGCTGGACTGGAGGGACCCTCCCTGGTCTGACCCAGCAGGGCTCTTCTGGTGTCCTTCTCAGGGGAAGGCCTCGGCCTCCCTGCCCTGTTGCTGGCCCTCCAGAGGAACTGGCTGGCCCCTGTGTGAGATGGGAGGCTGGACTGAATGGACCCTCCCTGGTCTGGCCCAGCAGGGCTCTTCTGGTGTCCTTCTCAGGGGAAGGCCTCGGCCTCCCTGCCCTGTTGCTGGCCCTCCAGAGGAACTGGCTGGCCCCTGTGTGAGACGGGAGGCTGGACTGGATGGACCCTCCCTGGTCTGACCCAGCAGGGCTCTTCTGGTGTCCTTCTCAGGGGAAGGCCTCGGCCTCCCTGCCCTGTTGCTGGCCCTCCAGAGGAACTGGCTGGCCCCTGTGTGAGACGGGAGGCTGGACTGGATGGACCCTCCCTGGTCTGGCCCAGCAGGGCTCTTCTGGTGTCCTTCTCAGGGGAAGGCCTCGGCCTCCCTGCCCTGTGGCTGGCCCTCCAGAGGAACTGGCTGGCCCCTGTGTGAGACGGGAGGCTGGACTGGATGGACCCTCCCTGGTCTGGCCCAGCAGGGCTCTTCTGGTGTCCTTCTCAGGGGAAGGCCTCGGCCTCTCTGCCCTGTTGCTGGCCCTCCAGAGGAACTGGCTGGCCCCTGTGTGAGACGGGAGGCTGGACTGGATGGACCCTCCCTGGTCTGACCCAGCAGGGCTCTTCTGGTGTCCTTCTCAGGGGAAGGCCTCGGCCTCCCTGCCCTGTTGCTGGCCCTCCAGAGGAACTGGCTGGCCCCTGTGTGAGACGGGAGGCTGGACTGGATGGACCCTCCCTGGTCTGGCCCAGCAGGGCTCTTCTGGTGTCCTTCTCAGGGGAAGGCCTCGGCCTCCCTGCCCTGTTGCTGGCCCTCCAGAGGAACTGGCTGGCCCCTGTGTGAGACGGGAGGCTGGACTGGATGGACCCTCCCTGGTCTGACCCAGCAGGGCTCTTCTGGTGTCCTTCTCAGGGGAAGGCCTCGGCCTCCCTGCCCTGTTGCTGGCCCTCCAGAGGAACTGGCTGGCCCCTGTGTGAGATGGGAGGCTGGACTGAATGGACCCTCCCTGGTCTGGCCCAGCAGGGCTCTTCTGGTGTCCTTCTCAGGGGAAGGCCTCGGCCTCCCTGCCCTGTTGCTGGCCCTCCAGAGGAACTGGCTGGCCCCTGTGTGAGATGGGAGGCTGGCCTGAATGGACCCTCCCTGGTCTGGCCCAGCAGGGCTCTTCTGGTGTCCTTCTCAGGGGAAGGCCTCGGCCTCCCTGCCCTGTTGCTGGCCCTCCAGAGGAACTGGCTGGCCCCTGTGTGAGATGGGAGGCTGGACTGAATGGACCCTCCCTGGTCTGGCCCAGCAGGGCTCTTCTGGTGTCCTTCTCAGGGGAAGGCCTCGGCCTCCCTGCCCTGTTGCTGGCCCTCCAGAGGAACTGGCTGGCCCCTGTGTGAGACGGGAGGCTGGACTGGATGGACCCTCCCTGGTCTGACCCAGCAGGGCTCTTCTGGTGTCCTTCTCAGGGGAAGGCCTCGGCCTCCCTGCCCTGTTGCTGGTCCTCCAGAGGAACTGGCTGGCCCCTGTGTGAGACGGGAGGCTGGACTGGATGGACCCTCACTGGTCTGCTCCAGCAGGGCTCTTCTGGTGTTCTTCTCAGGGGAAGGCCTCGACCTCCCTGCCCTGTTGCTGGTCCTCCAGTGGAACTGGCTGGCCCCTGTGTGAGACGGGAGGCTGGACTGGATGGACCCTCCCTGGTCTGACCCAGCAGGGCTCTTCTGGTGTCCTTCTCAGGGGGAGGCCTCGGCCCCTCTGCCCTGTTGCTGGCCCTCCAGAGGAACTGGCTGGCCCCTGTGTGAGACGGGAGGCTGGACTGGATGGACCCTCCCTGGTCTGACCCAGCAGGGCTCTTCTGGTGTCCTTCTCAGGGGAAGGCCTCGGCCTCCCTGCCCTGTTGCTGGCCCTCCAGAGGAACTGGCTGGCCCCTGTGTGAGATGGGAGGCTGGACTGAATGGACCCTCCCTGGTCTGGCCCAGCAGGGCTCTTCTGGTGTCCTTCTCAGGGGAAGGCCTCGGCCTCCCTGCCCTGTTGCTGGCCCTCCAGAGGAACTGGCTGGCCCCTGTGTGAGATGGGAGGCTGGACTGAATGGACCCTCCCTGGTCTGACCCAGCAGGGCTCTTCTGGTGTCCTTCTCAGGGGAAGGCCTCGGCCTCCCTGCCCTGTTGCTGGCCCTCCAGAGGAACTGGCTGGCCCCTGTGTGAGACGGGAGGCTGGACTGGATGGACCCTCCCTGGTCTGACCCAGCAGGGCTCTTCTGGTGTCCTTCTCAGGGGGAGGCCTCGGCCCCTCTGCCCTGTTGCTGGCCCTCCAGAGGAACTGGCTGGCCCCTGTGTGAGACGGGAGGCTGGACTGGATGGACCCTCCCTGGTCTGACCCAGCAGGGCTCTTCTGGTGTCCTTCTCAGGGGAAGGCCTCGGCCTCCCTGCCCTGTTGCTGGCCCTCCAGAGGAACTGGCTGGCCCCTGTGTGAGATGGGAGGCTGGACTGAATGGACCCTCCCTGGTCTGGCCCAGCAGGGCTCTTCTGGTGTCCTTCTCAGGGGAAGGCCTCGGCCTCCCTGCCCTGTTGCTGGCCCTCCAGAGGAACTGGCTGGCCCCTGTGTGAGACGGGAGGCTGGACTGGATGGACCCTCCCTGGTCTGACCCAGCAGGGCTCTTCTGGTGTCCTTCTCAGGGGAAGGCCTCGGCCTCCCTGCCCTGTTGCTGGCCCTCCAGAGGAACTGGCTGGCCCCTGTGTGAGATGGGAGGCTGGACTGAATGGACCCTCCCTGGTCTGGCCCAGCAGGGCTCTTCTGGTGTCCTTCTCAGGGGAAGGCCTCGGCCTCCCTGCCCTGTTGCTGGCCCTCCAGAGGAACTGGCTGGCCCCTGTGTGAGACGGGAGGCTGGACTGGATGGACCCTCCCTGGTCTGACCCAGCAGGGCTCTTCTGGTGTCCTTCTCAGGGGAAGGCCTCGGCCTCCCTGCCCTGTTGCTGGCCCTCCAGAGGAACTGGCTGGCCCCTGTGTGAGATGGGAGGCTGGACTGAATGGACCCTCCCTGGTCTGTCCCAGCAGGGCTCTTCTGGTGTCCTTCTCAGGGGAAGGCCTCGGCCTCCCTGCCCTGTTGCTGGCCCTCCAGAGGAACTGGCTGGCCCCTGTGTGAGATGGGAGGCTGGACTGAATGGACCCTCCCTGGTCTGGCCCAGCAGGGCTCTTCTGGTGTCCTTCTCAGGGGAAGGCCTCGGCCTCCCTGCCCTGTTGCTGGCCCTCCAGAGGAACTGGCTGGCCCCTGTGTGAGACGGGAGGCTGGACTGGATGGACCCTCCCTGGTCTGACCCAGCAGGGCTCTTCTGGTGTCCTTCTCAGGGGAAGGCCTCGGCCTCCCCTGCCCTGTTGCTGGCCCTCTAGAGGAACTGGCTGGCCCCTGTGTGAGATGGGAGGCTGGACTGAATGGACCCTCCCTGGTCTGGCCAAGCAGGGCTCTTCTGGTGTCCTTCTCAGGGGAAGGCCTCGGCCTCCCCTGCCCTGTTGCTGGCCCTCCAGAGGAACTGGCTGGCCCCTGTGTGAGATGGGAGGCTGGACTGAATGGACCCTCCCTGGTCTGGCCCAGCAGGGCTCTTCTGGTGTCCTTCTCAGGGGAAGGCCTCGGCCTCCCTGCCCTGTTGCTGGCCCTCCAGAGGAACTGGCTGGCCCCTGTGTGAGACGGGAGGCTGGACTGGATGGACCCTCCCTGGTCTGACCCAGCAGGGCTCTTCTGGTGTCCTTCTCAGGGGAAGGCCTCGGCCTCCCTGCCCTGTTGCTGGCCCTCCAGAGGAACTGGCTGGCCCCTGTGTGAGATGGGAGGCTGGACTGAATGGACCCTCCCTGGTCTGGCCCAGCAGGGCTCTTCTGGTGTCCTTCTCAGGGGAAGGCCTCGGCCTCCCTGCCCTGTTGCTGGCCCTCCAGAGGAACTGGCTGGCCCCTGTGTGAGACGGGAGGCTGGACTGGATGGACCCTCCCTGGTCTGACCCAGCAGGGCTCTTCTGGTGTCCTTCTCAGGGGAAGGCCTCGGCCTCCCTGCCCTGTGGCTGGCCCTCCAGAGGAACTGGCTGGCCCCTGTGTGAGACGGGAGGCTGGACTGGAGGGACCCTCCCTGGTCTGGCCCAGCAGGGCTCTTCTGGTGTCCTTCTCAGGGGAAGGCCTCGGCCTCCCTGCCCTGTTGCTGGCCCTCCAGAGGAACTGGCTGGCCCCTGTGTGAGACGGGATGCTGGACTGGAGGGACCCTCCCTGGTCTGGCCCAGCAGGGCTCTTCTGGTGTCCTTCTCAGGGGAAGGCCTCGGCCTCCCTGCCCTGTTGCTGGCCCTCCAGAGGAACTGGCTGGCCCCTGTGTGAGATGGGAGGCTGGACTGAATGGACCCTCCCTTGTCTGGCCCAGCAGGGCTCTTCTGGTGTCCTTCTCAGGGGAAGGCCTCGGCCTCCCTGCCCTGTTGCTGGCCCTCCAGAGGAACTGGCTGGCCCCTGTGTGAGATGGGAGGCTGGACTGGATGGACCCTCCCTGGTCTGGCCCAGCAGGGCTCTTCTGGTGTCCTTCTCAGGGGAAGGCCTCGGCCTCCCTGCCCTGTTGCTGGCCCTCCAGAGGAACTGGCTGGCCCCTGTGTGAGATGGGAGGCTGGACTGGATGGACCCTCCCTGGTCTGGCCCAGCAGGGCTCTTCTGGTGTCCTTCTCAGGGGAAGGCCTCGGCCTCCCTGCCCTGTTGCTGGCCCTCCAGAGGAACTGGCTGGCCCCTGTGTGAGACGGGAGGCTGGACTGAATGGACCCTCCCTGGTCTGGCCCAGCAGGGCTCTTCTGGTGTCCTTCTCAGGGGAAGGCCTCGGCCTCCCTGCCCTGTTGCTGGCCCTCCAGAGGAACTGGCTGGCCCCTGTGTGAGATGGGAGGCTGGACTGGATGGACCCTCCCTGGTCTGGCCCAGCAGGGCTCTTCTGGTGTCCTTCTCAGGGGAAGGCCTCGGCCTCCCTGCCCTGTTGCTGGCCCTCCAGAGGAACTGGCTGGCCCCTGTGTGAGATGGGAGGCTGGACTGGATGGACCCTCCCTGGTCTGGCCCAGCAGGGCTCTTCTGGTGTCCTTCTCAGGGGAAGGCCTCGGCCTCCCTGCCCTGTTGCTGGCCCTCCAGAGGAACTGGCTGGCCCCTGTGTGAGACGGGAGGCTGGAGTGGAGGGACCCTCCCTGGTCTGGCCCAGCAGGGCTCTTCTGGTGTCCTTCTCAGGGGAAGGCCCCGGCCTCTCTGCCCTGTTGCTGGCCCTCCAGAGGGACTGGCTGGCCCCTGTGTGAGACGGGAGGCTGGACTGGATGGACCCTCCCTGGTCTGACCCAGCAGGGCTCTTCTGGTGTCCTTCTCAGGGGAAGGCCTCGGCCTCCCTGCCCTGTGGCTGGCCCTCCAGAGGAACTGGCTGGCCCCTGTGTGAGACGGGAGGCTGGACTGGAGGGACCCTCCCTGGTCTGGCCCAGCAGGGCTCTTCTGGTGTCCTTCTCAGGGGAAGGCCTCGGCCTCCCTGCCCTGTTGCTGGCCCTCCAGAGGAACTGGCTGGCCCCTGTGTGAGATGGGAGGCTGGACTGAATGGACCCTCCCTGGTCTGGCCCAGCAGGGCTCTTCTGGTGTCCTTCTCAGGGGAAGGCCTCGGCCTCCATGCCCTGTTGCTGGCCCTCCAGAGGAACTGGCTGGCCCCTGTGTGAGACGGGAGGCTGGACTGGATGGGCCCTCCCTGGTCTGACCCAGCAGGGCTCTTCTGGTGTCCTTCTCAGGGGAAGGCCTCGGCCTCCCTGCCCTGTTGCTGGCCCTCCAGAGGAACTCGCTGGCCCCTGTGTGAGATGGGAGGCTGGACTTGATAGACGACTGCTCTGACCCAGCAGGGCTCTTCTGAGGTTCTTTTCAACATTTAAGCTGGACTAACATTATAGCTGCCTCTGTACCTCATCTTCCCATTTGAAAGGTCGGGTCCAACCAGGGCGCAACGGAAGAGGGGACTCCGGAACGAAGCCTGGCCTTGGTGTTCCGCTTCTCCCACAATGCCGCACTCCCACCCTCGCCCTCTTCTGGCTGTGCGCAGCCCGTCCTCACCTCGGAATCGCTCCAGCTCATCCCTGGCCAGGCGCACAGCCAGGGCTCGCCCGATGCCGGAGGAGCAGCCGGTCAGCAGCACGTTCCGGACGGCCATCCTGCACCTGGGCACGGGAAGGAAAAAGTAAAGTGAGAGGAATTCTCCAGGAAGAACCGGGCTGCGCTTTCAACAGAGAATGGCTCTGAAGTATGGCGCCGTGATGGCAAAGAAACCAAGGTGTGAACAAGGAAGTACCAGGGTTCAATCTCACCCCCCACCGCCATGAATCAAGAAGCGGCCCAGGAAAGTCTCACCAGTTTGGTGTAGTGGTTAGGAGCTCGGACTCTAATCTAGGAGAACCAGGTTTGATTCCCCACTCCTCCACTCGTAGCTGCTGGTGTGACCTTGGGTCAGTCACAAGTTCTCTCAGAGCTGTTCTCTCAAGAGCAGTCCTCGAAAGAGCTCTCTCAGCCCCACCTACCTCACAGGGGGTGTCTGTTGTGGGGAGGGGAAGGGAAAGGAGTTCGTGAGCTGCTCTGAGACTCCTTCGGGTGGTGAAAGGCAGGGTATAAATCCAATCTCTTCTCTTCTTCCTCTATTTACCGGGCACCATTTAAATCCAATCTCCTCCTCCAAGAATCCTTCGGGTAGTGAAGGGTGGCATAGAAATCTTGTCTCTCTAAATCTTGCCTCTCTCTTCCCTTTTCTCTCTCTCTCTCAAGCCTCAACTGGGGGAAGAACACTGAGAGAGCATATGTGAAGCGTTTTTAAGTACTAAACAAACACAGACAAATGTGTCAATGCGATGGGAAACAACATCAAGGGGGTTAAGGCCTGGCAATGTTCCCTGTGCAGCCAGCCAGAAGAGGCAGACGATTTTGCATTCCAGGGCAGCGATAAAATACCCAGGGGCATCTGTGACTAAGAAGAGTCAGCCGCCTTTCCGCACAGATTTCAAGAGAGACGGGGAAGATGTAAAGCGCGGTAACAGATGGGCGTACCGAGTTCGGCGATGCTGCTGATGGCAGCGGTCTTCTTGGAGATACACAAAAGACAGCTTGAAAAGAGAGGAGGGGAAAAATGCATAATGCATTGCAGAGAATGAGGCAGGTTAGTCATCTCCGTTTCCACCGCGGTCCTCGGCATGGCTGCCGATAATGTTCTCCGCACCCGGACCTGGATGGCCCACGCCGGCTCGATCTTGTTAGGTCTCAGAAGCTAAGCAGGGGCAACGTTGGTTAGTACTTGCGTGGGAGACCACCAAGGAAGCCCAATGTTGCTCTGCAAGGGCAAAGCGCCTCTGTTCCAGCACCAGAGGGGGCAATGCACCCTCCCAAATCTGCTCTGCCCCCCGAAGGGCTTTACGATCTTCCAATCGACACCTTCTCGTGGTCCCCGGCCCCAGGGACATCCACCTCGCCTTGACTAGGTGAAATGAGCTCCCATACGTGATCAGGGCCCTGCGGGACCTTTTCCACTTCCGCAGGGACTGAAAGACGGAACTCTTCCGCCAGGCTTTTAACTGGGGTGATGGACGTCCCTTTCTTTTTTTACTGGGCCTTTTACTGGACTTTCAACGGGTCCAAACTGCATATTAAGAATTGGTATCTGTGAGGTTTTAACGTTAATGACAACGGCACTGGAGGAAGGCCATGGTGACATTTGATTAGTGTTTTAATTGTATTAATTGTATATATTGTATTTTATTAAATTTGATATAACCTGGCTTGAGCCTGCTAGGCGGGGGAGGGCAGGATAAAAGTCAAATAAAATCAATCAATCAATCAATCAATCAATCAATCTTTGGTTGTTCCCAGCAGAGCTCCATCCTGGGCCTTTCCCTGGGCAGAACCTCTGCCGCTGCCGCCCTCCCCTGCACAGACAGCACTAGGCCAGCAGAAGGTGTGCAGGAGCCTTGCCAGGGAAGCAGCTGGCAGCATCCCCGCCGGTGCTGTCCTCCTGACTGACACGCTGACAGCCGCTGGCAGTGGGAAGAAGGAAGGAAGAGAGGAAGGGAGGGAGGAAGGGAGGAAGAAGGGAGGAAGGAAGGAAGGAGGAAGGAAGGAGGGAAGGGAGGAAGGAGGGAAGGGAGGAAGGAGGGAAGGGAGGAAGGAGGGAAGGAGGAAGGAAGGGAGGAAGAAGGGAGGAAGGAAGGAAGGAGGAAGGAAGGGAGGAAGAAGGGAGGAAGGAAGGAAGGACGAAGGAAGGAGGAAGGAAGGAAGGAGGAAGGAAGGAGGGAAGGGAGGAAGGAAGGAAGGAAGGAGGAAGGAAGGAAGGAAGGAGGAAGGAAGGAGGGAGGAAGGAAGGGAGGGAGGAAGGAAGGGAGGAAGGAAGGAAGGAAGGAAGGAAGGAAGGAGGAAGGAAGGAGTGAGGGAGGGAGGAAGGAGGGAGGGAGGGAGGAATGGAGGAAGAAGGGAGGAAGGAAGGAGGGAGGAAGGAAGGGAGGAAGGGAGGAAGGGAGGAAGGGAGGAAGGGAGAAAGGAAGGAAGGAAGGAAGGAAGGAAGGAAGGAAGGAAGGAAGGAAGGAAGGAAGGAAGGAAGGAAGGAAGGGCCTCCTGTTGGCCACTGTCTCCCACCGGAGTTCCAAGACAAAAATGGGTGAGCTGGAGGCTGAGAGAACTGTGAGCTAGCTCACACTAGCTCAGCTGAGAGAGAACACTACGGGGTCACCATAAGTCGGCTGTCCACCACCACCACCACCCACATCTCCAGCACATGTTCTGGGCAGAGGCAGAGTTCTGAGGCCCACAACACCCTTTCGGCTCGGTCACTTTTCGCAGGTACTGTGAGGCCAAGCTGAGATGTGGTTTCCACTGCAGCGCATGTCCATCTTGGCTGGGAGCACCTCAAGGCAGTGATGACTTTTGGGGGCTGTGGCAGGCTGCGACCCACTGTTCAGAGCCAGTTTGGCGTAGGGTTAAGTGCGCGGACTCTAACCTGGGAGAACCGGGTTTGATTACCCCACTCCTCCACTCGCAGCTGCTGGATGACCTTGGGCAAGCCATAGTTCTGACAAGAGCTGTCCTTGAAAAAGAGCAGTTTCTGTCAAGAGCTCTCTGAGGTTTTGTGCAATGCCATCTTCTGCGGAGCAGTCTCTCCTGCAACTCCCTCCTAAGTGTTACAGTCCCAGCAGAACAGGACTGTACCATTCCTCAATGCAAGAAGATCAGTGATGCCAAGGCAGCAAAGATGAAACATTATCAGAACTTGCAAATGGGAAGATGCAGAGTTAGAGGCAAGACAGAGTTCTTTTTAGGGAGTCAAGATTTCCCCATACCTCTTGTCACCCCCTCAAAAATGGGACCAGACATTTTTTTTGGGGGAGGGGGAGGAAATTGCCGAAATGGCATTGAAACTGAAACGCAGCTGCCGAGCATTGTCCAAAAGCAGCCCCCATGCAAAGTGCATGGCGATAATCTCAGGTGACCGTCGTTCGAACCCACATCCTGCACCTCTGACGCACAGATTTAGCATGCGACAATTTTTCCTGAAATTTTCAATCATCGTGCTTAGGGAAACCTTCACTTGCTTCTTTTCCGTGCATTGGGTCGCTGCGATGACATTGGGAAAAGGTCAGAAAAGGGAAGACTGGACTCCACAGATCCACGTGCAGGTGGGACTAGACAGGCACGCCTCGCCCAGGCCACAGCCCTGAGCGGCTCATGATGCGCGGCGGGCGTTTGTCTGGTCCTCTCCCAGTGGCAGGCAGCTTAGCTTGCTAAGGCCCAAATCCTGTTGTCTGGTGCTTAGCTGGGAGTCCTCTGAACACAATGGAACTCAGCCCAGTTCTTGCAGAGACCGGGGATTTGCACGGGAGGAGTTAATCCATTCAAAAGGTGGGGGGGGGGTGACCTGGCAGGCTCGGGAAAGGCATTTCTAGGTCATTGGCACAAACTTCACATTGGGAGACACCGACTGGGATCTGCAGGGGTACGGGGGTACTAAGGTTGCCAGTCTGGGCTGGAACACACCTGGAGACTTTGGGGGTTGCATCCAGGAGAGCGTGGGATTTGGGGAGGGGCCTCGGCATGGCACAATGCCACAGAGCCCACCATCCAAAGCAGCCATTTTATCCAGGGCGGGCTGATCCTTGTGAGCTGGAGATCAGCTGCAGAAGCGGGAGATCTCCAGGCCCCACCTGGAGGCTGGCAATCAAAGGAGGTTCCTCCCCTCGCAACCCCAGCCGCAGGTTAAAGAACAGGGCATCAGAGGGTTCCCCCAAATCCCAGCGAGCCTCCCCTTCCGCAGGCTGCCCCCCTCCCCGACTCAGCCCAGCCTCGGCGGGACCTGGCCTTGCCAACCTCCAGGCGGGGGCTGGAGATTCCCCGGAACCAGAGCTCCAGGGCATCGTGTGCCCTGCAGAGGTCCTCCCCCGCCCCCAGATCTCCAGGCATTTCCCAAAGCGGAGTTGGCAGCGACCCTGGAGGTGGAACCAGCAGCCACGCTCCGCCTCGGGGGTGGGGGTCCCGCTGGCCTCGGGGTCGCCCCGGCCCGGGGATCCCTACCTACCGGGGGGGGGGCAGGCGAGGCCAAGGGCGCGCCCGCTCCTCCTCCTCCTCCTCCTCCTCCTCCCAGCGAAGCCTGCGGGGCGCGCACCCCCCCCCCCGCAAGGCACCTACCTGGCCGGACCCTTCCCAAGGCGCGAGGAGGGCGGCCCCGCAGGTCGGCAACCGGGCGCCCGCGAGCTCCTCGACCGCTGCTGCAGCCGGCCGGCGAAGGGAGCCGCCCCCAGCCGGAGGAGGAGGAGGAGGAGGCGGCGGAGGAGGAGGAGGAGGACGCCGGGCCTTGTAGTCCCCAGCCCGGCGCAGCGGCTCCTCCTTCCCGGCGCCTCCTCCAACCCCCGGCAGAGCCCGCATGCGCCCGCCAAGCGGCAGCAGCAGCAGCAGCAGGAGGAGGAGGAGTTGGAGCCGCCAAGTGGAACCTCCAGCGTCGGGCGCAGCCGGCTGCTCCTCCGTCAGGGCGGCGGCGAGCGACAGGGCTGGGGCGCCCGCAGGCGTGCGCGGCTTCGAGGAGAGGCACTGGGAGTGGAGTTGCCAGCCTCCAGGGCGGGCCTGCAGAGCTCCTGGGATTGCAAGACTGCAGAGATCAATATGTTGTCGGAGGCTTTCAGGGCTGGAGCCCCAGGTCGGGAGATTCCTGGATGTTTGGGGGTGGAGCCTGCGGAGGGCGGGGTCTGGGGTAGGGGGAACCGCAGCCGGGTGTAACCCTCCCACTTCCTCCAGGGGAACTGATCTCTGTCGTTGCTGTGGATTTCGCGGGTTGTGCGGCCGTGGTCTTGGCATTGTAGGATCTGACGTGTCGCCAGTAGCTGTGACCGGCATCCTCAGAGGTATAACAAAGAAAGACGGAGTGCTCTCTGTGTCTACAATGCCCAAGACCACGGCCACACAACCCAGAAAATCTACAGCAACTACAGAGATCAGTTCCCCTGGAGGAGGTGGGAGGGTTACACCCAGCTGCAGTTTCCCCTGCCCCAGGCTCCATCCCCAAATATCCAGGAATCTCCCGACCTGGAGCTGACAACCATATACCACACAGGTCCCTTTGTATGCTCCCTGACTTCTCTCCCCCCCCCATACAGAATTCCATCTAGAATTCTCTTCCAGTACAGAATTCAGCTTCTCTTGAAATAAGAGAGAAGGAAAACTCAAAACTCAGAGCTAAACTTCCCCTCCCACAAAAGACACCCTTTGAGGTCGGTGGGGCCGAGAGAGCTCTGACAGAAACTGCCCTTTTTCAAGAACAGCTCTTATCAGAACTATGGCTTGCCCAAGGTCATCCAGCAGCTGCATGTGGAGGAGTGGGGGGATCAAACCCGGTTCTCCCAGATTAGAGTCCACGCACTTCACCACAACACTAAACTGGCTCACCTTCCAAAGCGGCTATTTTCTCCAGAGGGACTGATCTATATTGGCTGGAGAACAGTAGCAATTCCAGGGGATCTCCAGGCCCCACCTGGAGGTTGGCAGCTTTAGCTCCTGGATTGTTGGGGCTACCTCTCTCTCTTTGATGTCATGTTGCACATGCTCAGTGCAGACAAGTTCGGCACTTGGGTGAGGTCAACTTCAGAGAAATGCGGGTTTGCACACAAAGTTAAGGTTGCCAGATATGGGCTGGGGAATTCCTGGAGGGCCCACCTGGAGGCTTAACGGCCAATACAAATGATACAGTCAAAGCCACATAATTTCTCCACTTCTGCTTTTTTAAAATATATTTTTTTATTTCTAAATTTTCCAACAAACAAATCACAAAGAAAGCAATCAAGCCATCGAGGGGACACAGAAACCAGTTCAGAACTATAACAACAAACACAAGGCAATTCAGGAACAGAGATTGATAACCATGTGAAAGAAGTTGGAAAAGGCAACATGTTTAAAAAGCTCTTACCAAGTGGAGATTAGAACAGAGTCCTGACTTAGACACGTTCAGACATTTAATAGTCACACACAGCTTTACAGGGTAACCCTGCCCATAACCTACATTCTCGGTTACACAGAACGACGTTTTAATAGCATGCAACAGGGAAGTCAAAAATAAATCCGGTCGTGATAAAATCTACTCCACTTCTATTAATAGCACATCCGCTGGAACCGGAGAAATGATGTGGCTTGGACGGCCGAGAGGAGGGACTGCCACACGGAACTGTGAATGGATGAAGAAGTTGAGAATTAGAAGTTAGGCGTGACGATGTGGACAGTTATTTGACCTAAGCACTTTTATTCATCATAGAGGAATTAGATGTATTGTAAAATTCTTTGGTATCGATTAAGGTTTTAAAAAAATCTTTATAGTAAATACATAAAAATGTCCATAAAACAATATCTTAGTAATTACATCACGGTGGTTTGTATAGTCTGTATTGGGTGTTCAGCTTCTCCTGGGATCTCTCATAATTTGTAACTCCCGGCTGACAACCCCAACAGAAAGGCAGCGTTTTGGGCAAGTCTCAATACTCCTGGGGGAATGCTCATTAGTTCCTCTTGCGCCAAATTAACTCACGCCGGCTCGTCAGGTGGTGCTTTTCCCCATTGGGACAACCAAACATGCCCCTTGCACCTTGGGGCGATGAACTGGACCTTCCCCATGTCCCGTAGAATATAGGGGTCGTGGCCGTGTAGCCAGGGGCTTCCCAGTACCAAAGGGAACCGGGTCATGGGGGTGATTACAAACGACCGGTGTTCCCGGTGCCCTCCCGCCCCCATCCAAAGAGGAACCGTCTGGAACTTGCATCGTTCCTTTATCCTTGACCCATCCATTTGGGTGAACACGATGGGTTCGGGGAGTCTCTCTACGGGGGCCCCTAACCCTGTCACCAGGGACGGGCTGATCAAGTCTCTGGCACACCCCGAGTCAATTAGTGCCCTCACCCTCACGTGGGTCCCCCGTTCAGGGTTCACCAAAGGCCCTTTCTGCACTTGGATCTCATCCCTGGTTTTATCAGAGTTCAACTCGTGACACAACAACCTTGCATTTATCCCTGGTTATAACAGCATCTGTTTATCCTGGGACAAGTCTGCCTCGGGAGGTGGCGGATGCGCCTTCACTGGACGTTTTCAAGCAGAGGCTGGATGATCATCTTTTGGGTGTGTTGTAGGTATGTAGAGCTATCTTCCAGCTATGCTCCTGCAGAGTGCAGGGGGTTGGACTAGATGACCTGCAAGGTCCCTTCCAACCCTAACAGTCTATGATTCTATGGCCATCTTTCAGGTATGTTGTAGGGCTCTCTTTCGGCTGTGCTCCTGCAGGGTGCAGGGGGTTGGACTAGATGACCTGCAAGGTCCCTTCCAACTCTAACATTCTATGATTCTATGACCATCTTTCAGGTATGTTGTAGGGCTCTCTTTTGGCTGTGCCCCTGCAGAGGGCAGGGGTTGGACTAGATGACCTGCAAGGTGCCTTCCAACTCTCACATTCTATGATTCTATGACCATCTTTCGGGTATGTCGTAGGGCTATCTCTCAGCTGTGCTCCTGCAGAGTGCAGGGGCTGGACTAGACGACCTGCAAGGTCCCTTCCAACTCTCACATTCTATGATTCTATGACCATCTTTCGGGTATGTCGTAGGGCTGTCTCTCAGCTTTGCTCCTGCAGAGCGCAGGGGTTGGACTAGAGGACCTGCAAGGTCCCTTCCAACTCTAACATTCTGTGATTCTATGACCATCTTTCAGGTATGTTGTAGGGCTATCTTTTGGCTTTGCTCCTGCAGAGTGCAGGGGGTTGGACTAGACGACCTGCAAGGTCCCTTCCAACTCTAACATTCTGTGAGTCTATGACCATCTTTCAGATATGTTGTGGGGCCATCTTTTGGCTGTGCTCCTGCAGAGTGCAGGGGGCTGGACTAGACGACCTGCAAGGTCCCTTCCAACTCTCACATTCTATGATTCTATGACCATCTTCCGGGTATGTCGTAGGGCTCTCTTTCGGCTTTGCTCCTGCAGAGCGCAGGGGGTTGGACTAGATGACCTGCAAGGTCCCTTCCAACTCTTAACATTCTATGATGCTATGATTCTAAGTGTGGGGTGAAACCGGGGTGACCTCAGTGTAATGTGGGAACAAAAAATACCCTGAGATAATCACAGGGGTGAACTTGAGTGTAGTGTGTAGGGACAGGGTTGAACCAGGATTTAAGGTCTAGTGTGGAAAGGACCCCAGTCACAAAAAGGGGGTGGGGAGTTGCCGCTCACCGTTCGTGGCGCCGACTGGTCCCGGACTTGCTGTGTTGCGCCTTTCACAGCAGGTCCTCGTCGTTTCCCACCGGCTCTCCGTCTTCCTCGCTGGTGGAGGTGGGCTCACCCTCTTGGACCGCGAACTGCAGCGCCCGCTGGAACTTAGACTTGGCAATATTTTTCTTTATCGGCCGCTTCTTCTCCGGTCCCTTTCCTCCCGAAGGGTTCTTCAAGCAGGACGCGGCATAATGCCCGGCTCCCCCACATTTCAGGCACAGGCCTTGACGCAGGCGTTGCTCCTTCAGCCCCTCCTTGGTCTTGGCGGCGGGGGGTCCCAGCCCCAAGGAGTCGGCGGCGCTGTCGTCGATCTTCATCATCTGGATGCGGGCTTCCCCCTGGGCGGCCTCTCGCATCCACGCATGCAGAGAGCTGGGCTCTGTGCGGCAGAGGACCATTTCGCGGATCTCAGGGCGCAGCCCCAAATGGTAGTGCTCGGCCAGGTACCCGTCGGACCACGTTCGGATCTTGTCCGCGGAGCGCTTGAACTCCTCGGAGTATGCCCTCACCGATCTCTTGTTCTGCCTCAAAGTGCGGAGGTGATTTTGGGCTCTCCTTTCCTCCGCCGGGTCCTCGAACCGCATCCGCAGCGCCCACAGGAAAGCCCCCACCTCCCGTAGCTCCGGTCCCGGGGCATAGTGCAGGTCATGCAGGCTGGCATACCAGTCGGCCGCTCCCTCCTTTAGCTTGGAGGCGATGTAGTCGACCCTCTCCTCTTCCGACGGGAAGAGGTGGCCCCAGTGGTGCACAAACTTCTGCACCCGCACCAGGAAGAACGCCAGTTTCTCCGGGGTCCCATCAAAGGTGGCTTCCAGCGGCTCACTCAGGTACCAGGGCAGCACGGGAGCCGGCACCGGCGGAGGACTCGCCAGACCAGGAGCGGGGGACCAGGGGTGGGCCCCGGTGCTGGAGGAGCGGCCGGTGGGACCAGCTGTCGCAGACGTAGCTCATGTTCGACCGCTTGCGCTACCATGCGCGGAATGTCCATCAGCGCCTCCTGCATCTGGGTCCAGGCCTTTTCCAGCCGGGCCAATCGCTCTTCCCGTCTCATGACCTCTCCCCCCGAAGGGTCTCGCCATTCCTTTACTGGCCCGGGGATCAGGGTCCAGGACTCGGGCGTCTTGATGGAGAAATCGGCCCAGGAACGTCTGCGCCGGAACCCCCAACTCTCCACAGCCTCCTCCGCTCCGCACACCAGGACCCCGGTGGTCGTGCTGCTCGCAGGAGAGGAGGTGGTGGTCGCCGGCACCGCCATCGTCACACACCTGCTCCGCAATTATCACCGGCACCTTGGGTTCCTCCTCGCTGCTCAACTTTGGGAAGGTGCAGGTGGAGGTTGTAGGTCAGCCAGACTCAGCAACAGTCCATGGAAGGTTCAGTTTATTGAGAAAGGGACTTAGGTCATCTGCAACTCAGTTCCGCCTTAGGAATGAAGGGTAGGCGGGGAGCGGAAGCAGTTATACCTAATTCATACAGGACCCCCTGATGGCCACAGGCCAATGGGGAAAAGCGAAAGAGCCCGCGAAAAGAAACATCTGTGCGATTCCCAGCGGGAAAAGAGGCCCGAGCGGAGCCCCTCTCCAAGGTCATGGCTGAGATAACGCAGGGAGGCAAAACGGCTCGCAGACGGGAGGGAAAGGGAGGCCCATAGCAACGCATAGCAACCCATGAACCTCAACGCACCCGGGGCGGCGTTAGGCGACAGCGGAGGCCTTCCTCTGGGGAAGAAAATGAGAAGAGCCCTGCTGGGTCAGACCAGAGAGGGAACATCTAGTCCGTCATCTTGTCTTGGGGCTCTTCAGCTTGGAGAAACGACGGCTGAGGGGCGACATGATCGAGGTTTATAAGATTATGAATGGGATTGAACAGGTTGAGAAAGAAGCACTTTTCTCCTTTCTCACAACACAAGAACTCGTGGGCACTCCATGAAATTGCTGGGCAGTCGGGTTAGAACAGATAAAAGGAAGTCCTTCTTCACCCAAAGAGTGATGAACACGTGGAATTCACTGCCACAGGAGGTGGTGGCAGCTACAAGCATGGACAGTTTCAAGAGGGAATTGGATAAACATCTGGAGCAGAAGTCCATCAGTGGCTATTAGCCACAGGGTATAGATGGGAACTCTCAGTCTGGGGCAGGTGATGCACTCTATTCTTGGTGCTGAGGGGGCAGCAGTGGGAGGGCTTCTGGTGCCCTGGCCCCACTGCTGGACCTCCTGATGGCGCCTGGTATATTTTGGCCGCTGTGTGACAGAGTGTTGGACTAGATGGGCCATTGGCCTGATCCAACATTGGCTTCTCTTATCTGACTCTTAAAGCCATGACATTCCCTGGGTGGGCTGGACCTCAGGCATGTCACCAACGAAGGGAAGAATGCTCACATACACAGACCCAGCCTAGATTATGTATTGTTTTATGTATTGTTTTTAGATTTAATTATTGTGATTTTAATTGAGGAATTGTTTTGTCAGTAATAATGTTGTAGAAGAGAAGAAGA
This sequence comes from Gekko gecko, assembly GCA_029375565.1. Classification (NCBI taxonomy): domain Eukaryota; kingdom Metazoa; phylum Chordata; class Lepidosauria; order Squamata; family Gekkonidae; genus Gekko; species Gekko gecko. The sequence goes on along the minus strand of JAPDNY010000190.1, from coordinate 26,675 downwards.
AGAGAAGAGATTGGATTTATACCCCGCCCTTCACTACCCAAAGGAGTCCCAGAGCGGCTCACAAACTCCTTTTCCCTTCCCCTCCCCACAACAGACACCCTGTGAGGTAGGCGGGGCTGAGAGAGCTCTGACAGAAACTGCTCTTTTTCAAGCACAGCTCTTAGCAGAACTATGACTTGCCCAAGGTCATCTAGCAGCTGCGAGTGGAGGAGTAGGGAATCAAACCCGGTTCTCCCAGATTAGAGTCTGCTCAGTGACAGAGGAGGAGGAGAGGAGATTGGATTTATGCCCCGCCCTTCACTACCCAAAGGAGTCTCAGAGTGGCTTCCAAACTCCTTTCCCTTCCCCTCCCCACAACAGACACCCTTGGAGGTCGGCCAAGGTCACATCAGCAGCTGCAAGTGGAAGAGTGGGGAATCAAACCCGGTTCTCCCAGATTAGAGTCTGTGCAGTTAACTACTACACTGAATTGGCTAGTAAGCCGCCCTGAGCCTACTGCAGTGGGGAGGGCTAGATAGAAGCCAAATAAAATAAATCAAAATAAATTATTCCCTGCAATCCCACCTTTACCAGTTGAAAGGGGGCAGTCATCGACTAGCAGAGATTCCCCAGAGACAAGAAATGCCCCTTTGAAAGCATTTGGGAAAACAAAGGAGAATTCCTTGTAATGGGACGGATTCAACCATCCCGCAAGGAGCTCGGGTTGCCAGCCTCCTGGTGGGGCCCGGAGATATCCTGCTTTTACAACTGATCTCCCAGACTACCAAGGTCAGTTCCCCTGGAGGAAATGGCTGCTTTGGAGGGTGGGCTCTATGGCACTGGACCATGCTGAGATCGCCTCCCCCTCCCCCGGCTTCCTCAACCCCCCCTCCCCAGACTCCGCCCTCAAAATATCCAGGTATTTCCCAACCTGGGGCTGGCAACCCTAAGAAATAGGCATCGTCTTCCAACAGATGAGTGGAGCCGCCACGAGAGGGCGATAGACATATGCAGACATGCAAAAGGATGCGAGCACTGTCGAAGTGTGGAAACGAAAGCAAACGTAGACAGCTTTTTTGAAAAACGGAGCCAGAAGGCTGGGACACCGGTGGGAAAGACAAATGCAGATTCCACCAGAGATTTCCCCGCCACTGCAGTGGCTTTGCTCCCTTTCATTTTTGATGCGAAGCGCGCAGGAGTTCATTGTGCAATCCTTCCCCTTCCCCTCTCCGGTTGTAAGCCAAGCCAACCTTTTAGGCAATTGCTGGCCACGCTGCCAACAGGTATTGTTTATCCGGATGCCAGTGAGCGCTGACCTTGGGTCTCTGCCGGCTTTAGAGATACACTGTTCCTGATACCAGGGAAGGTCAGAAAGGTGAAGTTAACACTCCCCATCCGTGACCCGGTTCCAGGAATGCTGGAGATATGGGGGTGGAGGCTGGGGAGAGTGGGTTGGGGAGGGAGGGGAACCCAACAGGGATTTGATTCCATAGCACAAATGTAGAGTCCAGTGGGGCGCCTTTAAGACCAACAAAGGTTTATTCAACAAATGAGCTTTCCTGTGCAGGAACTTTTTCCTATGTAGAAAAAGCCCAGCAGGAACTTATTAGCATAATAGGCCACACCCAACAGCAGAAACTCATGAGCATAGTAGGCCACACCCTGATAACACAGCTCATTAGCCTATTAGGCCACTCCCCCCGTGTTACCAGACCTATGGTCATCCAACCACACCCACCTTTTGCTTCTTATTCTGTTTACCTTGTTTGTTGTCGAAACCCAGGGCTCTTTTTGGAGCAGGAACTGCTTTGCATGTTAGGCCACACGGCCCTAATGTAGCCAATCCTCATGAGTTTCTGCTGTTGGGTGTGGCCTGTTATGCTAATGAGTTCCTGCTGGGCGTGGCCAACTCGGGAGCCAGCTGGAACTCCGTTCCTCTGCGTTCCTGCCTCAAAAATAGCCCTAGGTGTGCATACTTAGTTTGCCCACCTGGAGGTTGGCACCTCTAACTCTGAAGGGGAGGCAGAGCTGGTGGGGGAAGGAGCGTACCGGGAAGGCGTGATGGGAAGAGCACATGGGCAGAGGGCATTAGGATTTCATTTTCCTCCTGTTTGTTTTCCTTTAGTTTGCTATGCCAATAAAGGTTGTTTGTTTTATTTTTATTTATGTTTTCAAATGTATACCCCATCCTCCCAGCCAGGGCCGGCGCAGGGCGGCTTACATAAAATCAGCAGAGAGCATTTAAAATAATACGATAAATCATTTAAACCAGTATTAAAACCAGATTGCAATTCCATAATACCATAATAAGTGCTGGATTTGCTCTTATAGAGTTCATGATGGCTACCGTCGACTTTCTCTTCCTGAGCCGGCTTGCAAGCAGCGGCAGGTGAGCCCTTAAGCAGATTTAACCACGTGCTTTGGGCACCAGGGCCGAAGGGGGCACCACAAAGTTGGGGAAAGGGTGAAAAAATGTAGAAAAATGCCTTTCAGGTCACGAATACTGGAACTTCGATACATTTAACTTGCGAAATATTAAAATAGATGTCGCATTGCATTTTTCTAGAACTTTATGTCACCAAAGCTTGGCTTAGTTTGTACAGTATATATTGTGTTATCCTATGAATAAATTTTTGTGTTGCTGCAACCTGCATTGTCATAAGAACATAAGAGAAGCCCATGTTGGATCAGGCCAATGGCCCATCTAGTCCAACACTCTGTCACACAGCGGCCAAAATATACCAGGTGCCATCAGGAGGTCCAGCAGTGGGGCCAGGACACTAGCAGCCCTCCCACTGCTGCCCCCTCCAGCACCAAGAATAGAGTGCATCACCTGCCCCAGACTGAGAGTTCCCATCTATACCCTGTGGCTCATAGCCACTGATGGACTTCTGCTCCAGATGTTGATCTAATTCCCTCTTGAAACTGTCCATGCTTGTAGCTGCCACCACCTCCTGTGGCAGTGAATTCCACGTGTTCATCACTCTTTGGGTGAAGAAGTATTTCCTTTTATCTGTTCTAACTCGACCGCTCAGCAATTTCATGGAGTGCCCACGAGTTCTTGTATTGTGAGAAAGGGAGAAAAGTTCTTCTTTCTCAATCTGCTCAATCCCATTCATAATCTTATAAACCTCGATCATGTCACCCCTCAGCCATCGTTTCTCCAAGCTAAAGAGCCCCAAGCATTTTAACCTTTCTTCATAGGGAAGGTGTTCCAACCCTTTTATCATTCTAGTTGCCCTTCTTTGCACTTTTTCCAATGCTATAATATCCTTTTTGAGGTGTGGTGACCAGAACTATACACAGTCTGGTCAGACAGGGTCAAGGACTCAAATGGAAACTGGGTCAGTGTGGAAAGGAAGGGGGGCACCAAGATTGGTCAGTGCTGCTTAGGGCACCGGGGAGCCTCCATCCGCCCCCACTCACTGGTTTTCTATAGTTGTCTTTCGGTGTCTTCCCAATGGCTGGCACAGGCAGTTAATATAAGAGGCAGCAGGGCTTCTTATCCTAGTGGTTAAAGGTGGCGGCGGCTCCAAAGGCCTGGCGGAAGAGCTCCATTTTATTTATTTACTGCGGTGGCTCAAGTGGTTAAGACGCTGAACTGCAGGCTGTGGAAGATCAGTAGTTCAGCAGTTCGAGACCCGAGAGTGCCGCATGACCGAGTGAGCTCCCGTCTCTGGTTCCAGCTCCTGCCAACCTAGCAGTTCGAAAGCAAGAAATTGCAAGTAGATAAATAGGTACCACTTCGGTGGGAAGGGAACAGCGTTCCGTGTGCCTTGGTGTTTAGTCATGCCGGCCACATGACCACGGAAACGTCTTCGGACAGCGCTGGCTCTTCGGCTTGGAAACGGAGATGAGCACCGCAACTGGCTTTCGAGCAAGGGAACCTTTACTATATTTATTTATTTCGATTTATAGTCTGCTCTCCCCATGACGTGCTCAGGGCGACTAACAGTCTGGGCTATTAAAACAGTAAAAAAATAAAACAGAGTAAAAACAGTCCATGTCAGCCTTAGAGCTGCACGAGTTCTCGTATTGCCTTAAAGGCTCTACCAGAACAGGATGGCATCCTAGTAATTCGGGATGGTCCCTAATTGATGGCAACCGTTCCAGGCAGCCCCAGGGTTCGTTTATCCCCGGGCCATCTCACCACCCCGATGTTACCCTCGTTGTTGTTGTTGTTGGTGATAGTGGGGGCGGCTCCTACTTGAAAGACTGGCAGAAGAGCTCCGTCTTACAGGCCCTGAGGAACTGTGAGAGGTCCCGCAGGGCCCGGATCTCCTCCGGGGGCTCATTCCACCAGGTAGGAGCCACCACCGAAAAAGCCTTGGCCCTGGTCGTTGCCAGTCTGGTGTCTTTGGGACCTGGGGTTACCAGGAGGTGTCATGTCCCCGACCAAAGTGCCCTTGGGGGAACATATTGGGAAAGGCGGTCCCTTAGGTATGTCGGACCCTGGCCATATAGGGCTTTAAAGGTAAGAACCAGCACTTTGAAACGAATCCGGTACGCTATTGGCAGCCAGCGCAGTGCTTTCAGCACAGGCCGGGTGTGCTCTCGCCTGGAGAGGCCCATCAGCAGTCTGGCCGCAGCGTTCTGCACTGTAGCAGGTACCGCAGGGCCTTGATCTCCTCCGGGAGCTCGCTCTATCAGGACGGAGCCACCACCGAGAAGGCCCAGGCCCTGGTTGTCACCAGCCTGGCCTCCTTAAGACTCGGGAGGGCCGGTCGGTTCTGTGGTTTCTCACTACACCAAACTGGGAAAAGAAAGTTGATTCGTTTGAAATGCAGTGTCGGAGGAGAGTTTTGCGGTGGAGAGAAATAAGTGGGTTCTAGATCAAATCAAGCTGCGGGGGCTCAAGTGGTTAAGACGCTGAACTGCAGGCTGTGGAAAGTCAGTAGTTCAGCAGTTCGAGACCCGAGAGTGCCGCATGATGGAGTGAGCTCCCGTCTCTAGTTCCAGCTCCTGCCAACCGAGCAGTTTGAAAGCAAGAAATTGCAAGTAGATAAATAGGTACCACTTCGGTGGGAAGGGAACAGCGTTCCGTGCGCCTTGGTGTTTAGTCATACTGGCCACATGACCACGGAAGTGTCTTCGGACAGCGCTGGCTCTTCGGCTTTGAAACGGAGATGAGCACCGCAACCCTAGAGTCGGATTCGACTGGCTTTCGAGCAAGGGAACCTTTACCTTTACTAGATCAAATCAGACCTAAACTCTCCCCAGAAGCTAAAATGACCAGGTCAGGGCTATAGTCCTTTGTGAGGAGGCAAGGGTCGCTGGGAAAATGCTAGGAAAAGTGGAAGGCGTTAGGAAAAGAGGAGGACCCTGCTGGGTTAATTTTTTTTTTTAATCATTCCCTCCCAGATTCTTTTGTATGAAGAGTTATGATGTCCAGCAGACCCCGTATGAGCCAGACTGACAAGTCCCAAGCTGCATCTAGCGTTCGCTCCGCTGTCTTACCAAACCCAGGCTGGAACAGAAATCCCCCTCTACACTGCAGGCCACTTTCGCTTTGATTGACTGTCGAATTTTATGGTAGCCTCCACGCTGCCTGCCACTTTCACTTCCTTTGACCTCTCGGTTTCATGGCAGCCCTCTGCATAGATTTATGGCCGTTTTATGGCCACTCGGAGGCGACTCTGCAGTCAGTACAGTGTTGGCCTGGGGTACTTGAATCTGGTTTTGAACGATGGTCAAATCTGCATTTGCATTTTTAAATCAGTTGTGTGCTGCTGTGACGCCGTCTTTCTCGATGCTTGTTTGAATGTTGTTTGGAGAAGATTCTTTTCAAGCAGCGCGGAGGTGCAGTGACGGTGGAGCCGCCCCGAGAAGACGATAAACATATGTGGACATGCAAAAGTATGCTAGCACTGTTGAGGCGTGAGAACAACACCAAATGTGGACAGCTTTTTTGAAGGCGGAGTCAAAAGGCGGGGGACACCGGTGGTGGGAAAGACAAATGCAGATTCGGCCTGCATCTTTTTGTGTTCCAGTGTGTCAGAGCTCTCTCAGCCCTGCCTACCTCTCAGGGTGTCTGTTGTAGGGAGGGGAAGGGAAAGGAGTTTGTAAGCCGCTCTGAGACTCTGAGTGAAGGGCAGGATCCAGATTTCCTCTTCCTCCTTCTCCTTGTCCATCCTTCAAAGCTGACAATAGGATGTTTTGATCGATAGGGTCGTCATAAGTCAGAACGGGGAGGGGAGGATTGCCAGATCCTGGCTGGGAAACTCCTGTAGATTTCGGGATGGAGCCTTCAGTGGGGACAGAGACTTCAGTGGGGCATGAGAGAGTCCATCCACCGAAGCATCCTTTTTCTCCAGGGGAACCAATCGTTGTAGTTTGGAGATAATTCTTTAATTCCGGGGGAGCCCCAGGCCCCACCTGGAAGCCGGCATCCTGAAGGGGTCATTGAGATCCATTGCAATAAGATATCTCGCGAAACAGAAATATGCATATTTGTAGAGTCAGCTGTCAGTGCAAATTAATTAATTAAGGAGCAGGATGGGGGAGGAGGAGGACGGAGAGAGACGAATGGCCTTTGCTGGCGCCGAGAGCTCTTCCGGCGGTGAGGGAGTATTCCAGGCACAGGGAGGGCACAATTAGGGGGTGCGTACAACTGAACAACAACAAAAAAATTGCCAAATTTAGCTTGAGTGAAATATGCCAATATTCAGTCCCTCCTGCTCTTCTGATCATGGAGTTTTTCCATACATACAATTAAAATCATGTAGCTGCATTGGTCCATTGAAATAAAATTTGCAGGGACGACTTCACTCACAAACATAATTTTTTTCCTTTTAACATTTTGTCTGAGCTTCCAGCCCAAGGAAGAGTACATACACAGTTCTGTGTAGTGGTTAAGTGCATGGACTGTAATCTGGGAGAACCGGGTTTGATTCCTCACTCCTCCACATGCAGCTGCTGGGGCGACCTTGGGTCAGTCAAAAGTTCTTTCGGAGCTGTCCTCTCAGGGGCAGTTCTCGAGAGAGCTCTCTCAGCCCCCCTACCTCGCAGAAGGGAAAGGAGGTTATAAATTGCTCTGAGACTCCAAGTGAAGGGTGGGGTATAAATCCAGTCCCCTCTTCATATTAGACACAGCAGATTTCTTTAAAATGTGAAAGGTGGTGGCAGTTTAGGAAATTCGTGTCAAAATGGTTTTTTAATTTTTTTTTAAAGTGTGCTGAATATCAAGGAGTCCAAATCATATACGGCATGCTCTTGGTAAATGGCTGCCTTATCCAGAAACTGCTACGGCAGCTGATAGGGTGGCCAGTTCTGGGTTGGGAAATACCTGGAGGTTTGTGGGGGTAGAGCTTGGGGAAGGCAGGGATTGAGGAGGGGAAGGGACTTCAGCAGTTGATAAGGCCAAAGACTCCATCCTCCAAAGCGGTCATTTTCTTCAGGGGTACTGATCTCTCTTACCTGGAAATCATTGGTTGTGATTGCGGGAGAAATCCAGGCCCTGCCTGGAGGCTGGCAACCCTATCAGTTACTGATTCTTGGAAGGGAACTGTTGGCAACTGGGTGACCTTCATTAAACACTGGGTTGTCACTAATGCACCAAAAATTCCTCCCCAAGTTTTATAGATGCTTTTTCTGGACTCCTGCTCAATCTAAATCAAAAGCCTCCTTTTCAGCGAATACTGATAGAATCTAACGAGAGTATTCTTTTACCGTTATTCAGAGCACACACCTTTTTTAAAAAACTGTTGTTTGTTTTTATTAGAATAGGGTGACAGTCCTATTACAAGGATTCCAAACTGATCTGAAATGCTTCTAAGTAGAGTTGCCGGCTCCAAGCTGGGAAATCCCTGGAGATTTTGTGGTGGAATCTGAGGAGGGCAGGGTTTGGGGAGGGGAGAGGCCTCTGCCGGATATAATACCAGAGAGTCCAGTCTCCAAAGAAAACTCCATTTTCTCCAGGGGGACAGACTTCAGTTGTCTGGTGGTCAGCCGTCATTCCAGGAGATCTCCAGGTCTCACCTGGAGGTTGGCATCCCTATAAATCTAAAGCCTTCAGCCTCTCCTTCCAGTCACCCATCAGCCACAGATCATGTCTCACTCACACAGTGTAGGGGTTAAGTCCGCGGTCTCTAATCTGGGAGAACCGGGTTTGATTCCCCACTCCTCCACATACAGCTGCTGGATGACCTTGGGCAAGCCATAGTTCTGGCGCAGCTGTTCTTGAAAAAAAGAGCCATTTCTGTCAGAGCTCTCTCAGCCCCACCTACTTCACAGGGTGTCTGTTGTGTGGAGGGGAAGGGAAAGGAGTGTCAGGCCTCTTAGTCAGATCACACAACTCAGGTCTTCATAAGAAGGTTTTGTTTATTGGTAAAGGTAAAGGTTCCCTTGCTCGAAAGCCAGTCGAATCCGACTCTAGGGTTGCGGTGCTCATCTCCGTTTCAAAGCCGAAGAGCCAGCGCTGTCTGAAGACGTTTCCATGGTCATGTGGCTGGCATGACTAAACACCAATGCACACGGAACACTGTGACCTTCCCACCAAAGTGGTACCTATTTATCTACTTGCAATTTCTTGCTTTCGAACTGCTAGGTTGGCAGGAGCTGGAATTAGAGACAGGAGCTCACCCCGTCATGCGGCACTCTCGGGTCTTGAACTGCTGAACTACTGACCTTCCACAGCCTGCAGTTCAGTGTCTTATCATAACTAAAAGTACATACACAATCCGTGTCAGGAATGTCCTGGGAATATGGAGGCCCCTGACTTATAGCGAATTCATATTTATAGTGAAACAACCCCTGGTCTAGGTGAAGCCAATGATTATAATTCGCGCGGGCGGTCAGAGCAAGCAGGCATAAGAGAAAAACAATTTAAAAGCCACTAGTTCCCAGCGTAGTGCCTTAGCAGGCTCAGACACCAGAAGGTCAGACATATGATAACAAGCGAACAGTGAAAAGAACAGATGAGAACTTCAGAGGGGAATGTACTCCCTTACATTCCAGATACATGGCAGGCTACCTGACAGGAGTTTGTCAGCCGCTCTGAGACTCCTTTGGGTAGTGAAGGGTGGGGTATAAATCCAATCTCCTCTTCTTCTTCTTCTTCTTCTTCTTCTTCTTCTTCTTCTTCTTCTTCTTCTTCTTCTTCTTCTTCTTCTTCTTCTTCTTCTTCTTCTTCTTCTTCTTCCTCATAGGGTGTCTGCTGTGGGGAAGGGAAGGGAAAGGAGTTTGTAAGCCGCTCTGAGACTCCTTTGGGTAGTGAAGGGTGGGGTATAAATCCAATCTCCTCCTCTTCTTCTTCTTCTTCTTCTTCTTCTTCTTCTTCTTCTTCTTCTTCTTCTTCTTCTTCTTCTTCTTCTTCTTCTTCTTCTTCTTCTTCTTCTTCTTCTTCCTCACAGGGTGTCTGTTGTGGGGAGGGGAAGCGAAAGGAGTTTGTCAGCCGCTCTGAGACACCTTTGGGTAGTGAAGGGTGGGGTATAAATCCAATCTCCTCCTCCTCTTCTTCTTCTTCTTCTTCTTCTTCTTCTTCTTCTTCTTCTTCTTCTTCTTCTTCTTCTTCTTCTTCTTCTTCTTCTTCTTCTTCTCCTCATAGGGTGTCTGTTGTGGGGAGGGGAAGGGAAAGGAGTTTGTAAGCCGCTCTGAGACTCCTTTGGGTAGTGAAGGGTGGGGTATAAATCCAATCTCCTCCTCTTCTTCTTCTTCTTCTTCTTCTTCTTCTTCTTCTTCTTCTTCTTCTTCTTCTTCTTCTTCTTCTTCTTCTTCTTCTTCTTCTTCTTCTTCTTCTTCTTCTTCCTCCTCACAGGGTGTCTGTTGTGGGGAGGGGAAGGGAAAGGAGTTGGTCAGCCGCTCTGAGACTCCTTTGGGTAGTGAAGGGTGGGGTATAAATCCAATCTCCTCCTCCTCCTCCTCTTCTTTTGAATAAGCCTTTTGGAATACTTGGCCCAGGTGTTCCAACAGAGATGTTGCAACTGACCAAATCTCTCTGGGGAATGTCCAAGCTCCATCTCCATCCAAACATTCTGGCTGAGAAAACAAACTCTCTTACTGGAAACCAGCTGATAACCGGCTCTTCCTGATTAACTCTTTGTTGGTATTGGGGGGGAGGCTGATCTAATTTATAAATTCCTCTTTGAATGACATGTCCCGGTGCCAGGCAAAAGACATAACTCACCCCTCAGGCGTCCCCAGGCATTTTTAGCCACACGTAGAGAAGCTGCTGGAATGTGCCAGAAGATGCAGTCCTTTGGATAACTTGTGAACAGCCAGCTCCAGACAATGTTCCCTCTAAGGCATGGAATCTTGTGAGCAAAAATTCTATTTCCTGAGCTCCTGGCATTAAAGTTGTGAGCAAGCAATTGGGCTACTGCATTGAAGTAGTTTGCTCTGGAGCCCTTCCTTTCCTGAGCTAAGACAAAAATGTGTGAGCCAGAGGCTAAAAAACTGTGAGCTAGCTCACACTAACTCAGCTTAGAGGGAACACTGCTGGGAACCTGAGTGGCTGCCAATCCTATCTCTGTGTAGGATTTAAGTCTGCTTACAGCTGACAAAAAGGAGCTGCGGTGGCTCAAGTGGTTAAGACGCTGAACTGCAGGCTGTGGAAGGTCAGTAGTTCAGCAGTTCGAGACCCAAGTGTGCCGCATGATGGAGTGAGCTCCCATCTCTAGTTCCAGCTCCTGCCAACCTAGCAGTTTGAAAGCAAGAAATTGCAAGTAGATAAATGGGTACCACAGCATTCTGTGTATCTTGGTGTTTAGTCATGCTGGCCACATGATCACGGAAACGTCTTCGGACAGCGCTGGCTCTTCAGCTTTGAAACGGAGATGAGCACCGCAACCCTAGAGTCGGATTCGACTGGCTTTCAAGCAAGGGAACCTTTACCTTTACCTTACAGCTGACAAACTGTCATTTCCACTGGTCTGTAGAATCTTGGGGCTCTGTGCAGCATCATACCTGTAGACCCAGTTCAGCTTTTAACATGCACCCCTTCCCGATCCCACTCCAAACATACGATCTCATTGTTGGAGTGAGCAACTCAGCATGCCTGGACAGTGTGTGTGTGTATGGGGGGAGGGGGGTTACTACATCACTCTAAGTGTGTATAGATGTTATCTGCCTCTCTTTGGTTGCGTTCAGACTGGCAGTTTGTCCCGATATAGGCACATTTGGATGACTTGGAGCCAGGTTAAAAAGCCACCGCCTCCGAAGTGGTGTTTTTGTTTCCCCGCGCATTCATTGCGCATGGCTGGATGTCTGAATATGGAGGAGTGCGCTCAGAACAGATTTGGCAGTCTGAACCTGCAAATTTGTTCTGCAGATCTGTTCTGCCACTAGGGAGGTATTTTTTTTTAAAAAAATAATTGCCTATGTGCGCATGTGCGTGCACATGCCTGACATCATGCGCGTGGGGGCCAGTAGTCTGAACACTCCCGCGCACCTCCTCCTGGTATGCTCCCACATCTGTCGGCTCTGTGTGACCGGAAAAACCCGGAACAGTTTTTTCCAGGGCTTTTTTTTGCCACGACTGGCTCCCGCTTCAAACTGCCAGTCTGAACCAGTGTTCCCTCTAAGCTGAGTTAGTGTGAGCTAGCTCACAGGTTTTTAGCCTCCGGCTCACACGTTTTTGTCTCAGCTCCAGAGAAAACTAATTCATGCAGCAGCCAAATCGCTCGCTCACAACTTGAATGCCAGTCGCTCACAAAGTAGAATTTTTGCTCACAAGACTACATAGCTTAGAGGGAACATTGGTCTGAACTCAGCCTTTGATGCAATAATTCAGAGGAAGACATGTCAGTTATCAGAGACGGTTAAATAAACAAAATATTGTAAGAGTGTATTGCAACCTTGACACAGAGAGTCCTCCATCTTTCTGTGTTCTACCTCTGAGGATGCCAGTCACGGCTACTGGTAAAACGTCAGGTCCTCCAGTGTACAGACCACAGCCAGACAGCCCAGAAAAATCTACAGCAGCTAAGGAACTCTGGCTGTGAAAGCCTTCGACAACATATTGTAAGTGTGCTAATGTTTTAAGTATGTTTTTATTTTAAGTAAAAAAAAAATCTTTGTGTTTGTGTTCTTTATATGAGCTGCGGTGGCTCAAGTGGTTAAGACGCTGAACTGCAGGCTGCGGAAGGTCAGTAGTTCAGCAGTTCGAGACCTGAGAGTGCCGCATGACGGAGTGAGGTCCCGTCTCTAGTTCCAGCTCCTGCCAACCTAGCAGCTCGAAAGCAAGAAATTGCAAGTAGATAAATAGGTACCACTTCAGTGGGAAGGTAACAGCATTCTTTGCAGAAGACAGGAAGTTGTTCCGGGTGGTGAAAACCAGGGAGGAGTGTGAGGCACTCCAAAGGGATCTGTCGAGGATGGGTGAGTGGGCGTCAACGTGGCAAATGGGGTTCAATGTGGCCAAGTGCAAAGTGATGCACATTGGAGCCAAAAATCCTAAATATAAATACACGTTGATGGGGTCTGAACTGGCAGAGACAGACCCAGAGAGAGATCTTGGAGTTGTAGTAGATAACTCAATGAAAATGTCTAGACAGTGTGTAGCTGCAATAAAGAAGGCCAACGCTACGCTGGGGATTATTAGGAAGGGAATTGAAAACACATCAGCCAGTATCATCATGCCCCTGTATAAATCATTGGTGCGACCTCATTTGGAAGACTGTGTACAGTTCTGGTCACCACATCTCAAAAAGGATATTATAGCATTGGAAAAAGTGCAGAGAAGGGCAACTAGAATGATAAAAGGGTTGGAACACCTTCCCTATGAAGAAAGGTTAAAACGCTTGGGGCTCTTTAGCTTGGAGAAATGACGGCTGAGGGTGACATGATCGAGGTTATGAATGGGATTGAGCAGGTTGAGAAAGAAGTCCTTTTCTCCCTTTCTCGCAAGACAAGAACTCGTGGGCACTCCATGAAATTGCTGAGCAGTTGGGTTAGAACAGATAAAAGGAAGTCTTTCTTCACCCAAAGAGTGATTAACATATGGAATTCACTGCCACAGGAGGTGGTGGCAGCTACAAGCATGGGCAGTTTCAAGAGGGAATTAGATAAACATATGGAGCAGAAGTCCATCAGTGGCTATTAGGCACAGGGTATAGATGGGAACTCTCAGTCTGGGGCAGGTGATGCCCTCTATCCTTGGTGCTGGAGGGGGCAGCAGTGGGAGGGCTTCTGGTGCCCTGGCCCCACTGCTGGACCTCCTGATGGCACCTGGTATATTTTGGCTGCTCTGTGACAGAGTGTTGGACTAGATGGGCCATTGGCCTGATTCAACATTGGCTTCTCTTATGTTCTTATGTTCTCTTATGTGCACCTTGGTGTTTAGTCATACTGGCCACATGACCATGGAAACGTCTTCGGACAGCGCTGGCTCTTCGGCTTTGAAACGGAGATGAACACCACAACCCTAGAGTCGGATTCGACTGGTTTTCGAGCAAGGGAACCTTTACCTTTACCTTACCTGGCATTACCTTTTATGACACATGCGTGGCCCGGCCCGATAAGGTCTCATTTATGTCGGATCCGGCCCTCATCACAAATGAGTTCGACACCTCTGCCCTACAGGATTGTCTGCCACTTGACAGCAATCTCCACCACCATCAAAATGGCCCAGGGTTGTGCTCCCTCCTAGCACAATTGTCAGTAGCGGGTCACACAGACGAAAACTGGGGCGAATGCAAACTGAGCCCTTTGGACGGATGGAGGAATCGGAGGAGTAGACAGGGCGAGCCTCCTAATCCTGGTTTACTTTTTTTTGGCCTCTTTAGCAAAAAGAGAAACAGAAACGATTTCGACTGCTGGGCTCGTTTCCAGGTTGCTCAAACGGCTCCCTGTGTACTGATTAAACACGGAGCGGTTTGCCGAAGGGCCGGGCTCCGGCGGAGGGGCTCCCGGGATAAATACCCGGCTCCGCTAGCCGCTCTCTTGAACCCTCCGGATCACCATGGGGGGACCTGCTGCGCTCTACCTGGCGGCCGCCCTCCTGGCCTGCTTCCCCACCACCTCCTACAGCCAGCTGTAAGTACCAGCCGGGTTCCAGCAGCACCCCTTCTCCCCTCCAAAGCGGGGCAGCTGTTCTCTACAGGGGAAGCGACTATGCAGAGGATGGTAACAGCAAACCTCCTCTGCTTCTCACTTGCCTTGAAAGCCCCTTGCTGGGGTCTCCATAAGTTGGAAGCTAAGCAGGGTTGATAACCAGGATGGTGAGAGGGTTGGAATCCAAGTCTTACGAGGAAAGGCTGAAAGAGTTGGGTCTGTTTAGCCTGGGAAAGAGAAGGCTTAGAGGGGACACGATTGCAGTCTTCAAGTATCTGAAGGGCTGTCACGTAAAGGATGGAGCAGATCTATTCTCTCTTGCTCCGGATTGCAAGACTAGATCTAATGAGTGGAAATGACAAGGGAGTCGTTACCGGCTAGATATCAGGAGAAACTTCCTGACTGTCAGAGTGATTGAGCAGTGGAACGGAATGCCTTGGGAGGTGGCGGATGCTCCTTCCCTGGACGTTTTCAAGTGGAGGCTGGACAACCATCTTTCGGGTATGTTGTGGGGCTATCTTTTGGCCATGCTCCTGCAGAGTGCAGGGGTTGGACTAGCTGACCTGCAGGGTCCCTTCCGACTCTTAACATTCTATGATTCTATGATAGTTGGATGGGAAACCACCAAGAAAGGCTCTTCAGGGAAGACAATGGCAGACCACCTCTGCTTCTCACTTGCCTTGAAAGCCCTTTGCTGGTGTCGCTATAAGTCTTGGGTGGGAGGCCACCAAGGAAGGCTCTGCAGAGGAAGGCCATGGCCAACCACCTCTGCTTGTCCCTTGCCTTGAAAGCCCTTTGCTGGTGTCACCATAATGCGAGATCACCAAGGAAGGCTCTGCAGAGGAAAGGAAGGCGATGGCCAACCACCTCTGCTTCTCACTTGCCTTGAAAGCCCTTTGCTGGTGTCACCATAATGCGAGACCACCAAGGAAGGCTCTGCAGAGGAAAGGAAGGCGATGGCCAACCACCTCTGCTTCTCACTTGCCTTGAAAGCCCTTTGCTGGTGTCACCATAATGCGAGACCACCAAGGAAGGCTCTGCAGAGGAAAGGAAGGCGATGGCCAACCACCTCTGCTTCTCACTTGCCTTGAAAGCCCCTTGCTGGGGTCTCCACAAGTTGGAAGCTAAGCAGGGTGAGAGTGCTTGGAGGGGAGATTTTCTGGGCGGAAGAGCCTGGGGAGGGCAAGGTGTTGGGGCAGGGAGGGACCCCAGCAGGGGACAAGGCCACAGAGTCCCCCTCCAAAGCAGCCATTTTCTCCAGGGGAAAACTGATCTTGATTGCCTGGAGAGCCATTGTAATAGAGGGAGATCTCCGGGCGCCACCTGGAGGCTGGCAACCCCTGGGGCAGCACAGCAGGGATGAGTGTGTGTGGATTCCGCTCTCTCCATCCCGGGTCACATCTGCCTTGCTGCTAAGGTTCCCATCCTCCAGGTGGGGCCTGGAGAGCTCCGGGAATTACAATGGATTCCTGGGCTTCAGAGCTCAGTCCCCCCCGGAGCAAATGGCCACTTCGGAGGCTGGGCTCTGTGGCATGGTCCCTCGCCCTCCCCACGCTCCACCCCCCAAATCTCCAGGAAATTCCCAGCCTGGAGCTGGCAACACTGTGGTGCTGCTTCTGTAGAAGAGGCGTGCTTTTGAGTCTCCATGTCGGTGAGGCCTCTCGAATACAGGCTTCACTGTTTTTTGGGAAACTGAAACCAAACAGCAGTATCTCTTCCCCAGTGCAAAAAGGTGATCTTGGCAGCCATTTTGTGCTTGACTCCTTACCCTCCATGGCAGCCATTTTGTGACTGGCCCCCTACCCTCCATGGCAGCCATTTTGTGACTGGCGCCCTACCCTCCATGGCAGCCATTTTGTGACTGGCGCCCTATCCTCCATGGCAGCCATTTTGTGACTGGCCCCCTACCCTCCATGGCAGCCATTTTATGACTGGCCCCCTACCCTCCAAGGCAGTCATTTTGTGACTGGCGCCCTACCCTCCATGGCAGCCATTTTGTGACTGGCCCCCTACCCTCCATGGCAGCTATTTTGTGACTGGCCCCCTACCCTCCATGGCAGCCATTTTGTGACTGGCCCCCTACCCTCCATGGCAGCCATTTTGTGACTGGCGCCCTACCCTCCATGGCAGCCATTTTGTGACTGGCCCCCTACCCTCCATGGCAGCTATTTTGTGACTGGCCCCCTACCCTCCATGGCAGCCATTTTGTGACTGGCACCCTATCCTCCATGGCAGCCATTTTGTGACTGGCCCCCTACCCTCCATGACAGCTATTTTGTGACTGGCGCCCTACCCTCCACAGCAGCCATTTTGTGACTGGCGCCCTACCCTCCACGGCAGCCATTTTGTGACTGGCACCCTACCCTCCATGGCAGCCATTTTGTGACTGGAGCCCTACCCCCTATGGCAGCCATTTTGTGGTGGGACCTATTGTGCATAGAGTTGCCAACTCTGGGCTGGGAAATACCTGGAGATTTTGGGGGTGGAGCCTGAGGAGCGTGGTGTTTGGGGAGGAGAGCAATGGGGTATAATGCCATCCAGCCCCCTCCCAAAGTGGCCGTTTTCTCCAGGGTAACTGATCTCTGTCGCCTGGAGATCAGTTGTAATAGCAGGCAATCTCCAGCCGCCACCTGGAGGTTGACAACCCTGTAAAGAGCTCTCCAGCTGCCACCAGTTTAGGGTGACTCCAGCCGGGGCTTTCGAGGCAATTGAGAATCAGAGGTGGGCTGCCATGGTGACACCCACTACCCTTTCTCAGAATTAGTGTGGATTCCCTGCTCAGTTTGAATCCTTATTAGGCTTGCCAAGTCCCCCCGGGGGCGGGTAAACCCCCGCCCGAGAGGCCCGTTACCCGCCCCCAGAAAATCGGGCCCCGGGGGGAACTCCACCCCCTTCCGGCAACGTCCCCAGCGTGATGATGTCACTTGGAGGTGACATCATCATGCTGGGCACGCCGAGGCGGGACGTTCCATGACTTGAGGGAAAACTCTATGTTTTCTCTCGAATCCCGGCGGCCCCGCCCCCAACGTCCTGACGCGATGACGTCACTTCCGTCACAGAAGCTCCAGGTGCCGAGCGGGACTCCCCCGCTCTAAAAAAATTTGCACTTGGCAACCCTAATCCTTATCAGTGAGGCTGCTTCCAAGCTTCCTTTCCGCACCAAACCTTAAATCCTGGCTCAACCCTCCTTCTCCCGAACTTGCGTTCTCCACTACACTCGAGTTCACCCCTGTAAATATCTCAAGGTATTTTTACATTCTACACAGGTGCAGCCCGTCATAGACAAAATTTATGCAATATGTTGTCGAATGCTTTCACGGCCGGAGTTCATTAGTTGCTGTAGACAGGAGTCTTTTCGTAGAAGAACAGCTGCAGGAGTTCATTAGCATATGGTATGCTAATGAGCTATTAGGCTATTAGCATATGCCACGCCCCCTGACATCACCGGAAGTGATGTCAGAAGGGGAAGCAAAAGGGGGGGGGAGCATCTTCAAAAGCCTCCCCTTCCCTTCCCCAGCTGGTCTGGGTGGGGGAGCTAAGAGAGAAGGGGTTTAAAGTTTAAACTCATGAGAGTTGGGCCACAGGAGGAAAGAGGGAAGGAAAGAAAGAGAGTAGAGAGAAGGAAAGAAGGAAGGAAAGAGAGAAAGAAAGAGAGGGAAGAAGGAGGGAAACAGGAAAAGGAGGAAAAAGAGAAGAGAAGAAGGTGGGAAAGAAGGAAAGAAAGAGAGAAGAGAAGAGAAGAATGAGGGAAAGAGGAAAAAGAAAGAAGGAAAGGAGGGAATGAAAGAAATTCAGTGGCAATTCAGCCCCATTATACCCTATGGGCCATTGAAGTCAATGGTGAAAACATAGGGTATATTCTGGGAGCTGGAGGGAGGGTTTGAGGGAGAGGCTCCAAGATCACAGGATAGCTGATGGAGCCTCTCCCCAAGATACCCACCAAGTTTCAAGAACATTGGACCAGGGGGTTCAATTCTATGGGCCCCCAAACAGGTTGCCCCATTTCCTCCATTGTTCTCTATGGTGGGAAAACAAGTTATTTTTCCCACCATAGAGAACAATGGAGGGAATAGAGGCAACCTGTTTAGGGGCCCATAGAATTGGACCCCTGGTCCAATGTTCTTGAAACTTGGTGGGTATCTTGGGAGAGGCTCCATCAGCTATCCTGTGAGTTTCGAGCCTCTCCCTCAAACCCCTCCCCTCCAGCCCCTAGAATATACCCTATGTTTTCACCATTGACTTCAATGGCCCATAGGATATAATGGAGCTGAAATTGACATTCGGCTGCCTGAAAGACTCTCCGGGACGCCGGCTGGGGGCGGGGCTTGGCTCCTGAGCTCCCGGAGCTGCGCTCCGGTGCGCTCCCCCCCAAAAGACCCCTGGCTGTAGATTTTCCGGGTCGTGTGGCCGTGGTCTTGGCACTGTAGGACCTAACGTTTCGCCAGTAGCTGTGACTGGCATCCTCAGAGGTATAACACAGAAAGAGGGAGGACTCTCTGTGTCAAATTTTAAGCAGTTGCCTATGGCGCTGGCTTGATGAGAGCGCCACGCTGGCCTGCCTGCTGCCCTGCCTTCCCCTCCCCTCCCTTGCGGCGCAGCAAGTCCTTGGCCGAGAAGTTGAGGCATGGCACGAAGTGCAGCAGGCTCTCGTCCTCGACCTGGTACCTCATTGCGGATCGGCCAGGGTGCATGGCCAGAGCAGTGCGGCAAACAGCGAGCACCTCCCCACGCCAGCAGCTCCTCCGGCCCGGCTGCCACTCGCCCCCTTGGCCCACCCGCTGTGGCTCCGGCACCCGCCCCCAGCTCACCGCTCGATGGCAGCACAGCCTGCCTCTCCCGCACAAGCCTTTGTCCTTGGCCAGGCGCTGCCTCCATACTTGGTGCCCACCAGCGGCGCTTGCTCCCTGCCTCTTTCCAAACCGTCTTTGGAGGCCTCCCGGACCACGATCTGCACCCAAAACTACTCGGGGCCGCCCTTCCAGGAAACGCGTAACGAAGGCCGCATTTTGGACACGTTCGCCCAAGACCTCGGCTCTGCGTCGTGTTCATTTTCCCTATCGCCACCTCCCACCCCCTCCCGTTCTTTTTTCCTTTAAGGCACTCCTGCCTCCCGTCTTTTGTGGCAGTCGTTTTGTGGCTGTGCCCACCACACCATGTCAGAATTCCGAAGGTGCCCGCAAGGCCCGAAATGGCTGGGGACCCTTGTTCTAGGGTGATAGGTCAGAAGAAAAATATGGCGTGTGGCTTTCAGAGGACTGAACACATTAGAATAGCTTGAATCTAGCAGCACCTTAAGACCAACAGACTTTAGTCTGGGCATAAGCTTTCGTGAGTGATTCACAGGTGGAATTCACTGCCACAGGAGGTGGTGGCAGCTACAAGCATGGACAGTTTCAAGAGGGAATTAGATAAACATATGGAGCAGAAGTCCACCAGTGGCTATTAGCCACAGGGTATAGATGGGAATTCTCAGTCTGGGGCAGGTGATGCACTCTATTCTTGGGGCTGGAGGGGGCAGCAGTGGGAGGGCTTCTGGTGTCCTGGCCCCACTGCTGGACCTCCTGATGGCACCTGGTATATTTTGGCCGCTATGTGACAGAGTGTTGGACTAGATGGGCCATTGGCCTGATTCAACATTGGCTTCTCTTATGTTCTTATGTTCTTATGTGAGTGCACACCCACTTCAGACCAACACCGCTGCCCACCTGAACCTATTAGAATAGCCGTCAGCCTTGATAGCTGAGCCAGACTCCCATTTCTGCCTCTGAATACCAGATTCTGAGGTACAATCATGACCTTTTCTGCCCTGCCTCTGCATTGGCCTCCTCACCTTTTGAAACCATTGCTTCACTGCAGGGGTTTTTGTAGATTTCCATTGTTTTTTGACATGCACTTTAACCAAAAGTCTTGAAAACTATCGTGCTTTATACACCAGAACTATTTCTATTGAGCATATCACCAGAGAAATATAAGGGGGTGGGTGGGAAATAAGACTTTGAGAACGCACGGTCAAGGTTCTATAAACGGATAGAAGAGCATAATACATAAAACTCCTAGCCGAAGTAAATAGAAATAAAAACTATATATTTAACTATGTGAAGAACGTATAAATTAAAACTTCAAAGTGGGGAAAAGGAAAATACTTTTGATTACAAGTATGAGGTCAAATGTCCATTAAAAAAAAAAAATGCTACGATGAATCTTCCCAAATTTTGTATTTAATGTTTGTTATTCTCTGTTTAAGGAGCTGCGGTGGCTCAAGTGGTTAAGATGCTGAACTGCAGGCTGTGGAAGGTCAGTAGTTCGGCAGTTCGAGACCCAAGAGTGCCGCATGACAGGGTGAGCTCCTGTCTCTAGTTCCAGCTCCTGCCAACCTAGCAGTTCGAAAGCAAGAAATTGCAAGTAGATCAATAGGTACCACTTTGGTGGGAAGGTAACAGCGTTCCGTGCGCCTTGGTGTTTAGTCATGCCGGCCACATGACCACGGAGACGTCCTCGGACAGCGCTGGCTCTTCGGCTTTGAAACGGAGATGAGCACCGCAACCCTAGAGTCGGATTTGACTGGCTTTCGAGCAAGGGAACCTTTACCTTTACCTTTATTCTCTGTTTTGTGTGTGCTATATGTATGAAATAAACTTTTTTTCAAACAAACAAACCAGTGTGGATTGGGGAAACAAGGGAATATGCAGTTCTGTCCGGAGGTCTTGGCTTGTATCAAGCCGAGTCAATTTATAGGAACATAAGAACATATGAACATAAGAGAAGCCAATGTTGAATCAGGCCAATGGCCCATCTAGTCCAACACTCTGTCACACAGCGGCCAAAATATACCAGGTGCCATCAGGAGGTCCAGCAGTGGGGCCAGGACACTAGAAGCCCTCCCACTGCTGCTCCCTCCAGCGCCAAGAATAGAGTGCATCACCTGCCCCAGACTGAGAGTTCCCATCTATACCCTGTGGCTAATAGCCACTGATGGACTTCTGCTCCAGATGTTTATCTAATTCCCTCTTGAAACTGCCCATGCTTGTAGCTGCCACTACCTCCTGTGGCAGTGAATTCCATGTGTTGATCACTCTTTGGGTGAAGAAGTATTTCCTTTTATCTGTTCTAACCCGACTGCTCAGCAATTTCATGGAGTGCCCACAAGTTCTTGTTTTGTGAGAAAGGGAGAAAAGTACTTCTTCTCAACCTGCTCAATCCCATTCATTATAAACTGGACTCTTTAAAATATGCCATAATTTGAGCCTCTCCTCTTGACTGTCAGAAGTCCTAACTTAGTCAGCAAACACCAGACCTTACGATGCAAGCAAGGTTAGCATTTATTAAGCTGCAATAGATAGATCACTGGTACAGGTATCTTGTTCAGAATGACTTGGTTACAGAAAGCAAGCGGTTATACAGGGAAGGGGGTGAATGGGGACCCCCCTTCTCCGACTACATGAATAACATGCACCTGGGAAATCGAAACTTACTAAGCTAATGAATTTCCCATCGCCCCATTGCTACCCACAGCTGCTACATCTATGCCAGCGATAGGGAAGCAGGCAGCCTGACTTGCCAAGGTCAGAACGTCTAGGCTGCCAGAGATAATAGCAATAAAAGCCACATTCCATTCTCACACCCGAGGTGTAAATCAGCTACTCCCCGGATTCCAACCTCCCGCCTGTCACGCCACCAAGGCGCCAATAGCCCACCACCCTCCCTTGTGCTCATAGCCCACCGCCCTCCCTTCCATCCATCATGGCAGGGCTACCTGACATGCAGCCCCCTCGAAAATAGTCCTACCCCTTTGGTTTATGGGGGTACAGCTTGTGAAATGCCTTGACAAGCCGGGGGGCCAGAACATTTTCCGCCCGAACCCACTCCCTCTGCTCCGGCCCAAAGTCAATCCATTCAACCAAGTAAAATAAGCGATTGCGAGAGATTTTAGAAAGGGAGAAAAGTACTTCTTCTCAACCTGCTCAATCCCATTCATTATAAACTGGACTCTTTAAAATATGCCATAATTTGAGCCTCTCCTCTTGACCTTTCTTGCTCTCTGGCTGGGTGGAATATGGGTGATCTTGAGACCTATTTCTCCTGGAGCTCTTTCTTCCTTGACGTTTCCAAAACAGGACAGTCAGGAAATGCCTCCTGCGTAGGGTTGCCAGCCTCCAGGTGGGGCCTGGAGATCTCCTGCTTCGACAACTGACCCTCAGCTGACAGAGATCAGCCCCCTGGAGAAAATGGCGGCTTCGAAGGGTGGACTCTGTGGCACTGTACCCTGCTGAGGCCCCTCCCCTCCACAAGCCCCGCCCTCTACTGGATCCACCCCCAAAGTCCCCAGATATTTCCCAACCCAGACCGGGCAACCCTAACCCTACAAGCCAATATTTCAGTACCACCAACTTGATGCAGGTACGCCTTCTTCTCCTCCACAGATACAGCCTCATAACCCCCAACGTTCTGCGGGTGGAGAGTGAAGAGAAGATCGTGGTGGAGGCTCACGGCCTCAGCGCATCCACGGAAGTGACCGTCACGGTCTTCGACTTCCCGCAGAAGAAGAAGGCCTTGTACCTGGTCAGAGCTACCCTGAACGCAGAAAATGGCATGATGGTGACCCCAAGCATAAAGGTGGGTGTGCGGTGACGGTTGTGGACAGCTGCATCCATGAACACACGAAAAACATGACTGTTGACCAGGGTGGGTCGTAGGGACCACATCACTCCAATCTGGTTCCATCTACACTGGTTTCCAGATTGCTTCCAGGCTTATTTCAAAGTGCTGGTATTGACCTTGCCCAGTTTCATCAGATCTCAGAAGGCAGGGCTATTTTGGGGCAGGAACACACAGGAGCGGCGTTCCGGCTGGCTCCCGAGTTGGCCACGCCCAACAGCAGGGACTCATTAGCATAATAGGCCACACCCAACAGCAGAAACTCATTAGGATTGGCTACATTAGGGGTGTGTGGGCTAACATGCAAAGGAGTTCCTGCTCCAAAAAAAAGCCCTGGGTTTTGACAACAAGCAAAGTAAACAGAATAAGAAGCAAAAGGTGGGTGTGGCCGGATGACCACACCTCTGGTAACATGGGGGTGTGGCCTAATAGGCTAATGAGCTGTGCTGTCAGGGGTGTGGCCTAATAGGGTAATTAATTGCTGATGATGGGTGGGGCCTATTGTGCTAATGAGTTCCTGCTGGGCTTTTTCGACAAAAAAAGCCCCGTCAGAAAGTAAGCACGGCCGACTCTGGCAAGTACTTGGAAGGGAGACCTCCAAGAAATATCAGGGCTGGGATGCAGAGACCGACTGTTGCGAGCCACCTCTCTGAAATGTCCTAGCCCCACTAGGAATCGCCACAAATCACCAGGACTTCGAGGCATGCAAGCACACACAAATAAAATACCCCAAAAACAAAGTGCTGGTATTGACCTTGAAAGCCCGGTATGGCCTGGGACCAACATACCTTAAGGACTGCCTCCTTCCATATGAACCTGCCCGACCATTACTATCATCTGTGGAGGTCTGGCTTCAAGTGCACCCCCCATCAGAGGTTAGACAGGAGGTAGGGATGCTTTGGAGGGCGGACTCTGTGGCATTCTGCCCCACTGAGGTCCATTCCCAAATCCACAAAAATAACACACAATCCCAAGACAATCTGATATGAAAGAATATATATGCAGATGCTAGATGCCCATAGAACAGTACAATAACAAACGAGACTAGCTTAAAGCCCTAACATCATTGAGTGTCTGGTAATGAAAAACAACAACCACTTATTCCTTCACAGAAAAAAATACAAAGGTCAATAACATTTCACATAGCAGTCTGCACCAGACTCTCACAGTCTATATCTCTTTAACAGTCTTGTATTTTCAAAGGTAGTCTGCTCCAGATTCAATCAATCGATACTTATTCTGAATACTTAAGCGTTTCAGAACTCTGGTCTTTCCTCAGGCACAAATCCTATATAGGAATCTTAGGCCCCGGTCACATGGAGAAATTTGCCCACGGAAGGCACGAATGTCAGGTGGATTTTTGGGGCGCGACCACACCGCAACATCTGGGAAGTGTAGCGCTCCCATGGCCAACCTGTGGCGTCCCGCCGAAGATGCGGAGTTAAAAAGTACCACGGAAAGTGCACTAGTATCCGGAAAACGCGGGGCAAAGGCGGGCGTCTGATCGTAGGAGCGCTAGTATCCCGTGGCATCCGGCGCCCGTCCACATCGCATCACAAACCGGATGTTTTTTGTAAGTCTCCATAGGATGCACACAAATGCCGACCTGCGCATGAGCATGCGCACAAACACAAAACTGAAAGCAGTGCCACTCCACAGAACGGCGCATGTGCCCCAACGTGAAACTGTTGGAAAAAGAAATTGCCCATCTGATCCGGAAGCGGTGGCTTGTGATCGCTGCTTGTGTAATTGTGCTGCACCGCTTCTTTGTCACGCTTCAGCATTGCCGTCTGATCGGCAGCTGACAGCCTAAGCACAGAGACCCAGGGGACCTTGTGATCGGGCTACCGTGCTTTATTTTGCTCCGGGGTGAACAGCCACGCCTCCCCACCGCATTATTTGGCCTATGTGACCGGAGCCTTACATTCAGTGTTACGTTCAAGTTGACACTTTCATTGATTTACTTTTCTGTTCGTCTACTTGGGCAAGGTCTCCTCCCTTATTTGAAAACATACTAGTGCTGCTGCCAAAGTCAAATGGACCCAGACTATGCCTCCCCTGGAGGAAATGGATGCTTTGGAGTGGGGACTCTGTGGCATTGCGCCCCACTGAGGCCCCTGTCCTCCCCAGGCTATATCCCCAAATTTGTAGGAGTTTTGCAACTTGGATCTGGCAACGCTGCCCTCCCCCACTCATTGTCAGTGGCTGAGGCAACCTGGCGGCCCTAACAGGTGGCGACCCAAGAAAGGGCTTTCTTAGGCTCTTTCTGCAGGGGTCATTTCCCTTGCTTTCCCCACACATCCCCGTCACCTCCTGAACCCGACCCACCCCCTGCTTTCAACTCGGGCTGTCTTTTTCGTTCTGTATTGATTTTTGTCCCTTCAGCTCTCCGTTCGCTTTCCCTTCACTGTATCCCTGTCTTTTCTGAAGGTGGTTTTGTGGCGATTTTTTTCCCATCGCTTTGCTTCCGAACTTTCTTCTTTCCTGTTGACTGGACAACACTTCCAATGACCATGCCAGATGACACAGGGAAGCCATTGAAATTCATGCACATAAACACAATTTCAACAGGAAAGAAGAGAGTTTAAACATAAATAGGGCATGGTTTCTGGTCCTGAAAAACACAAAATGCTCTACAGCTGGCAATAGCACTACAGATAAAATTAGAGTTTCAACAGCCATTCCACACACACAAAAGAACCTCCTCAGGAATGTGAAAAAAATTTAAAAAAATTGGCAAATGATTAACAAAATTATAGAAGAAACTATTAATGTCAATCTAGAATTTAAGCCGGAAGTCTTCCTACTTAACATCCTACCGGTAGGAATTAAAAAAGATGACGTAAGAATGATACTTTATACAATCACGATGTCAAGGATCGCAATTGCTAAGTGTTGGAAAAAAGATACTACCCCCAATAAAGAAGAAATAATAGACAAATTGATGGAAGTAGCTGAATCAGACAAGTTAAATCTGTTACTCCTAGGAAGGGACGAGTCAATACACAGGGCCGGCTCCAGGTATTTCTGCGCCCTAGGCGGGGGCAGATCCCAACCTCCCGGTTGGGCCTGGAGACCCAGCCATGCCGCCCCCCTCCTCTCCCCCCCAGGGAGGAGGGGGAAGGCGGGCAAGCTGTGCTCTGGCTGGCCGCCGCAGGCCGCTTCCTCCTCCTCCTCCTCTCCCCCCCCAGGGAGGAGGGAGAGGGCGACTTGCGCCCTCAGTGGGCGCTTTTCTGCGGCGGCGGCAGCAGGGAGACCCTGCTAGCCGCCGCCAGCTGCTTCCTCCTCCTCCACCACCTCCTCCTCCCTCCCCCCCACGGAGGAGGGGGAGGGCGACTTGCGCCCTCGGTGGGCGCTTTTCCGCGGCGACGGCAGCAGGGAGACCCTGCTGGCCGCCGGCGGCCGCTTCCTCCTCCTCCTCCCCCCCCCAGGGAGGAGGGAGAGGGCGACTTGCGCCCTCGGTGGGCGCTTTTCCGCGGCGACGGCAGCAGGGAGACCCTGCTGGCCGCCGGCGGCCGCTTCCTCCTCCTCCTCCTCCTCCTCCCCCCAGGGAGGAGGGGAGGGCGACTTGCGCCCTCGGTGGGCGCTTTTCCGCAGCGACGGCAGCAGGGAGACCCTGCTGGCCGCCGGCGGCCGCTTCCTCCTCCTCCTCCCCCCCCCCAGGAAGGACAGGGAGGGCGACTTGCGCCCTAGCCGGGCGCTTTTCCGTGGCGACGGCAGCAGGGAAACCCTGCTGGCCGCCGCCGGCCACTTCCTCCCTCCTCCTCCCCCCCCCAGGGAGGACAGGGAGGGCGACTTGCGCCCTAGCCGGGCGCTTTTCCGTGGCGACGGCAGCAGGGAGACCCTGCTGGCCGCCGCCGGCCGCTTCCTCCTCCTCCTCCCCCCCCCAGGGAGGACAGGGAGGGCGACTTGCGCCCTAGCCGGGCGCTTTTCGGAGGGGTGCCCGGTTAGGGCAGCGGCGGGGGGGCTTTTGCGGGGGGAGCGGGGCGCCATTTGGCGCCCCTGAGGCTGGCGCGCCCTAGGCAAGCACCTAGTTCGCCCAATGGGCGATC